>CAUYQV010162256.1:0-61715 GCA_963574575.1 Galagoides demidoff | reverse complement strand
CATAAATATTCATGTCATTTGCTTAGTCATTGTATCAAAACATTTATATTCTAGTTCTAGAAAAGTTCACTTGTACCCTTGTTAGACAGATATATAGGTGATCTTTCCGGTCACCCTCCCACCACCCATCCACCCTTCTCCTCTCTGCTTCCCCACTCTCTCCCCATATTCTTGGGCTAGAATTAAGTTGTATCTTTTGTTTGAGAGCTATATATTAGTTTCATAAAAACCTGTTGTATGTTGGGTACTGGGCTAGGAAATGGGGATAAAGGGAATAACACATGTTCTTGCCTTTGAGGGGCTCACAGCATATAGAAGAAGATGAATCCGTATATATGTCTATTTTACAATCTATGTACAAACATATGTCTATTTTATAATGTGATTAGTATTATATTACATCAAACATCTTTTCTGAACTCTCAGATCAGGACCCCATGAAAAGACAGGTACCCATACCCAAAAAAGGACAGAATATTTGAAATCAGAACTTGTTCCAGGAAGCATGCTCACAGTGGACCAGCACCTTTACAAAGCTCTAACGGGGCCCAGCTAAAGGAGAATGGAAGCATTGCTCCAGGAGGATGGATCTTGCTCCAGGTCTCCCAAGGGCCCAGAACTGTGCTTTATCTCTCCTGATCCTGACAACATCCCCCATTTGTATTATTTGCCTGATTTTATATTCGAGGAAACTGAGATGAGGTGAAATTAAGAACTATTCCTGGGTCATGTTGCCAGTGAGTAGCAGAGTGTGGATCATCTGATTCTAGATCTGACTGTTTATTTTGGAGAAGGGCTTAAACTTGCCTTGGTTCTCAACCTTCCTAATGCCACAGTGTACTAACATTGTTAAAAAGAGGTTGTGACCCACACGTTGAGAACCACTGGCTTAAAGGGTCTTTGATCTCACTCTTTCTCTTTCCTCTTGTGGACCTACTGGGAACTTCCTGGGGATGTGATCCTGTGTCTCTTTATGGTCTCCAAACTCAGCTTACTCCCACTGGTATGCACGGGGCCGGAAGAGTGTTGTGCAGGTTTAGCAAAAGTCAATTTTTAAATATTTTCCCAACTTGGAGTTCGATGACAATCATGTTGGTAGTTTTAAAACCAGTTATGGTGGGAGTGTTCACACCATGGAAATCAGCAAAAGCTACAAATCAGGGCTTGTTTTTACTGGGGGCGGGAGTAAAACCAACTTTGCCAGCAAACCACTGCTTTACTTCCCCAGAAATAGACCCCGATCTATAGATCTATGCTTATCTATAACCTTTTGACTTTGCATTTCAGAAATGTGCTTTATCCTGTTAAATTCCTGTGTACGTGCAGGAATTTACTTTGGTCAGATTTTATTCTCTTAAAGAGCTTTTTCTGTTCGTGTTTTGTTTGGGGACTTGTAGTTGCTTTGATTTTACCCTTTACTTTCCTATTCCCCCTGCTTTTTGCCATTATATTATAATTGCAATTGGGAAGATGGGCTGATTGGGTCTAGCTTTGAGCTGCCATGACCTTGACTGTTACTGGACTCCCTAGGTGAACTGCTACTTCCCTCTCCACACAGTCTTGTGACCACACACAGCTACCTGCACTGGGACCTCAGTCTCTGCTATTCCCCTCCACCATCCATCTTTCATGCTTTTTTCTTTTTTGGCATTCACAGGCTGCTGGAGTTCAGCAAGCTTTGATTCACAGGTGTTGATGTGTTGATCTCTTGAAAACAGTCTATTTTTCTTTGTCAGCTCCCCAATGTATCTCACCATTGTCACCAGCCAGCCTGAGATATGAGAGCCTTAAATGGAGACCATGAAAGCGGCTCTCTGGAAAGTGCTTGGGGCTCAATCAGTCAGCAGGAGGTTAGAGGGCCAGCAGCAGCGTGCTGGCGGGGGTTTACAGAGAGGCTGCTGGCCCAGCTGCCACGGCCAGGGCGTACCCTGAAATATGTCTTCTGGGACTTGGGTGGGGGGTTGATTTTCTAGTTTTTCTAGTCACACGGATGGATTTTCTGCATCTATTATCTGCTCAGGCTCTCTCTGTACCTAAATAAAGATAACTGTGGCAGCTGCGGGACAGCAAAGTAGCTCCTCCATGGACCGGCCTGTGCTATTGGTAACCTGTTCTTGCCAACCACTGCATTTATTGAGTGTTTACTGAATGCCAGGTGCTCCGGCAAGTGCTCCAACAGCATTGTCTCATATTATGCTGACGGCGACTCAGATGGGGAAGCTAAGTCTCAGAGTGATTAAATAACTTTTTCACGGTCACATAGTAATTAAATGTGTGAGTCAGAACTTGAACTCAGGATTGCCTGTTTCCAGTCAACACGATCTCCTAACCTCTTTGCTATGCTCTCTCAGCCCTCCAGGGGATATAGTAATTTAACCATCAGTTAGCAACACCTATCCATGCATGAAGTCTCTATATTGTGTGGGAGGTAACTGAGGGAGTGGAGAGAAGAGAGCCCGGTCCCTGGCTTAGCCACTTCTGAATTCAAACCTGGCCTTTGAGAGGACTGTGAAGTTTGCTTTATAAAGGATTTTAGAGGACTTGCAAAGATAGTGCAAAGAAATCATATATATTTTACGCAGACTCTCTTAATTTCAACATCATGGTACCATTATCAAAATAAATTAATACTGGTATAATATTATTAACAGGCTGAAGCTAGGAACTAATGCCTAAGCTAGAAAGGGGGTGACTGGCCCTTCCAAAGTTAGAAATGGGGTCCCAGAATTTGGCAATTGGCTATTTCCAGGCCCTTAGGGATGGTCCCTGTTGTGAACCTATCATTCCAGAATCCACAGGCTCATGGGGCTTAGAGGTCCACCCAGAGGCTAGGCATTAGCCCAGTTACACGCTGATGTCCCCTTCAGTTCTCTGATTACATCATTTATAATCTAATGTGAAACAAAATAGTGTTCTCTAGGTCTTAAATATATTTCATAAGACGATCTTGGGGTCTAAAAATTGGGAGACCACGAATATTATGTTAAATTCTGGAAGCTTGTATTAGACAACAAGCTGACTGCTATATGCATATGTACGTGTGAGTCCTCATCTTTTTTTTCTTAATTCCCCATCTTTCTGCCTTGTTACATGCTTGAGAGTGAAGGACATTAACCTGGAGTCGGGTGGTCCTGGTCCTGCACTCTGAGCTTAGGAGCCTTGGGTCTGCTCGCTGGCCTCAGGCAGTCACATCATCCTTGGGCCTCCTGCCTGTCACTTGAGAGCTGATGCATCTCTATGATCGCAGGATTTCTTCTGCCTCTGACTTTGGTATTCTGCCTTCTCTGTTTCTGATTTTTATGCTACTCGATCGTCATTCTGTTCTCTCTCTCTCACTCTCCTTTCTCTGCCTTCCTCACACTTTCTTTTTCTCCTCTTCACTGTTTCTCCACGTTCTCTGTGTCCCTCTTGCCCCAGGCCTCCCTTCCTCCACCTCTCCTTCACCCTCCTCTTCCTCTTGCTGCTCATCTTTCTTTCTCTTCCTCACCCCTTCCTACTTTCTCTCTCCTTTCATTTCAGTACAATTGTTGTTACACTTGGGGGCCTTTACAACCCACCGAATGCTTGTGGCAATTATTTCAAATGAGAGGGGAAAAAAAGAGGGAATTAAATCATAGTATTGGCAGCTGGCAATTTGCTTCAATCACAGAAAAATGTCCCCGGCTTCCTCGAATATTGAAACATTGATGAAGAACAGATTTTCTCTGGCAGTGCGAATTCCCCTCAGTCCAAGTTTGGCAGAGGCCCTGCCTTGCTTGATATTATTACAGGCATTTCAATGCATTCCCTGCTTAGCAGAGTTGGAACACATTTCAACCAACCCCTGTATTGATGTAAAACTGTTTTTATTTGTAATGAGGGTGTATTAAAATATATATACATTTCCACTGATTTTTGGATCTTGGGAGGCCAGGATCTGATGACGCCCAGGCAGGAAGGCCTGGGTTTTTCCACCCTCTCTCTGCAGGGAGAGTGCTAGAACTTAGGCACTCTCCTCATCCCCAGCCCCTGTGAGACTCCACTTATTATAATAAACATTTTTTTCCTTCAGTTTCCTCAGTGACATAGAATCAGTTGGACGTCAGTTGGATGGGGTTTTTCAGAGGTCACTTTCCTTGTCCCCTGAACACACCACAGGGGACAGACTGAACTGGGCACAGTCTAGTGAAGTTTCAGGGATGGTATGAAGACAAGAGGAAAAGTTGAACATATGAAAAAACCCACGGATACAGAGAGACAGCTAATTCACTGTAATTCTGCTACGCACAGGGTGTGGGAGTGGATGGGCGATGTGTAAGGAGGCAGAGAGTCCAGCAAGGCTGGTGGGGGAAGGAGGCAGACGCACTTTGGCAGAGAGCAGCACTGGAACATTCGGGAAGGCCACGAGCAAAGGCTAATGACAGAGAGCTTCGCTTGTTTTGGAAAGAGCTTTAGCGCCATCTGTGAAGGTAGAGTCATCCTTTTCATGTTCGGTAACTTTCCTCTCCAAACCTCCTCACCGACGCACACCTGGATGCAACACCTTTAGGTCAGAAGCACAGAATTATGGTTACAGACTCAGAGTTGGCAGAGAGCTTAGAAACCTTCTAGTCCAGAGGTCTTAACCTGGAGCTTCTGAGAGTTCTGTGAATGCCTTGAAATGAACAATGAAACTGCACATGTGTCCATTTTCCCAGGGCATGAAGGGAGGGCATAGCTTTCCTAAAGGACATGCTTAAGGGACACTGTGATCAAATATGTCTTCAAGCCACTGGACTAATTCTATCTCCACATTGAAAATCTAGGGGGAAGTCAGGACTAGCAAGGTAATGTGGCTGAGCGGGGGATCTCATGTAGAGTGATTGTAAGACTTTCCATTGACAGGTGATGAAATAAGCCTGGGGAGTTTGAGTGACTCAGACAGTGAGCAGGAGAGCCAGGCTGAAGCTGGTGTCTTGGTGGTCCATGCAGAGGCTTCTTTTGTATGTCAGCATCTTTCCTAGTAGGCCAGTACTGCCTGCTTCTGTCTCCACAGACAGCAGCAATGGCCGCCTGCACCAGAGCCCCAGTACTTACTGCTGAGAACTGGTAGTCCTAGAAAGGTATTTGAACAGGACCGGGTTTTATAAGACTGGTGTTCACTGAGATCTTTTTTATAGTCAACATTCAGCTATCTGTGATAGCTGAAAAATCTTTATTTTAGGACTCGGTAAATGGCAACTTCAACAGTACCTCACACAGCCCCTGTTGCTCCAACCTATAACTCATGCTCAATTTGCTCCAAAGTGAATTTAGATTCAAAATCAGGTGAGGGGTATATAGGGTCAGGAGGCCTTGGCAACAGTCTGGTTCATTCTTTCTGGCTTTGTCACTTTTTGCTATGGACTCCAAGCTCTAGTTACTCTGATCAAGTTTTTGTTCTTTGAATATCATGCTACTCCATGATTTTGGTGCAAACTATTCCTTTTGCCTGGAATACCCTTCCTCTAGAAATGTCTTCTTATTTTTTAAGACTACCCCCCAAAGTTGTTCCCTCTAGGAAGTCTTTTCTGATTCTCCTTGGCAGAGTTGGGGCTGCCTGCTTTTTGTTCCTATGCCTGGTACAGAGATAATCATGGGATTTGGTGAGTACAGGGGCAGATGTCAGTGTCACCTTCAATGGGGACTCCTGGAGAGTCAGGGGTGGGGACTGCACAGCAAACCATAGGGCAGTGATTCTTACCGGAGGCTTCTTTGTCCCCCTGGGTGGGGTGCATGGTGGTGTTAATGGCAGCTAGTGGGCAGAGCTCAGAGATGCTGCTAAACCTCCCACAGTGCACAGCATACTCCCTTACAGCAAAGAATTATCTGGTGCTAGATGTCAATAATGCCTCTGTTGAGAAACTCACCATAGGGAATCAATAATCTGTGGATGAATTCCTCAAATGGTTGGCGCAAATGTGGCACAGGTCAGCATGGTCTGAAAAGAGCACTGCGTCTATCTCTTGGTGGGTAAGACAGGGCTGTGACAGTTTTAAGGATGTTTCAAACACTTGGCTTGTGCTCTAAGAACTTTTTGTGACTCTGTCAGCCTCTGGAGAAGATGACATTGAAGGTTTTTATTTTTTTGCCAACCATGGATGTCAGTGCCCATCAAGCATGTCCTAAGCAGGCAGGATCCAGGGTCCCTGGCTCTTAAACTAGAGACCTCATTTAGGAAGATCTTATTTTTCTGAAACTCCTCCCATGCTCTCAAAGGCACTAAAGTTCTTTAAATGAAAAACAATTTTTTCCCCCACTCAAAAACTTGTTACAAGATAAAAGACTACGAACTGGGTTTGGGGTATAATTCATCTGAATCAGCCATATTCTGGAGTGTTTGCTTTGGAACAAATGCATGCACAAGTTATCCTTAAATAGTCAGCATAAATACTATGAAATTTTCTTAAATTTGCCCCAAGTCATTATTGGCAAAGTGTGCTACCTGAGAAGGCTCGGGAGGGACAGTGCGAACATGTGGGTCCGCTCAGAAGGAGGCTGGAGTTGGGATGCTGGGAAGGGGTGTGTGTGCATGTTCGTGGGAAGGAAGAGAGGCAGAGGGAAGGAGTGATAAGAGGAGGCTGTTTGGTAGACAGGGAAGATGAGGGGAAGGAGTGGGGCAGGAGTAGGGGAGCTGGGCTGACAAGAATGGATGGTGGGTTTTGCAACATGGTCTTGGATGAATTGAATCATTTGGGTCAGGGGAGTCCAAGGCCACAGGGAAATACTTTTACATCTCTAAAAGCAGTGGTCCCCAAATTCAGAAGTTCATTGCAATCATCTAGGCACCTTTTAAAATATTCAGATGCCAAAGCACAATCCCTGGAGGTTCTGATTTTGTAGGTCTGGGGTGAGGACCAGGAATCTTCAGTTATACAATTCCCTGGATAATTCTGATCCTCACTCAGGTTTGGGAGTCAGTACCCCAGTTTAGGGAAAATTGAGGGATGGCCGATGGCTGAGAGGTTGAGAGGGAATGGATCACCAAACAGTGGATCAGGAGTGGACTGTGCTCGGTGATGCAAAAGATGCAAAACACAGAGGTCTCTGTCCTTACGGGCTTGTAAGATGGTTCAGAAAAGGGAGTGGGTACAGTTCTTACAAGAGAACTGACAGTGTAAAGTTTACACTGTAATCAGTGCATGAGGGCCTGGAAAGCGGAAAGTAAGTGATCGCTGTGACTGGGGAGGACAGAGAACCTCAGGGCAGGGGTGAGGTAGACGTGAGCCCTGGCTAGAACCACAGGTACCATGTCCAGGGTGAGGGCAGGTTCAGAGAAAAGCTCCAGCCCTAGAAAGGCAGGGGGACCACAGGGGGAGGTCACGTGGTTAAGTTGCACAGTATCCAGAGTTTGGGCAAAGGCTTTGGTTTGGAAATCAGGAAGGATGAGTACAGCGAGGAGTCTTGGGCAATGGGGTGAATGTGTTGTTGCTAGAAGACTGATCCCTCTTCCCTCCTGTCTCAGGGCTATGCCATAATCTTTCTCAAAGAAGGGCCTGCTCTAGACAAGGGTGTGTGGCTCTGACTCCTCAGAGACCTGGCAGGTACATTGAGGAAAGTCCTTGGTTAGGAGAATTTAGGAGACCCTGAGGACACTGCTGACGTCCAGGCTGTGGTCATTGCCCACCTAGGGGTGTGGTCATGTCTGTCCTAAATCCTTCCAGTTTTGCTTATAAGCCTCTCTCTTCCCCTCAAAATAAAAATGGTTAGATAATTTTGCTCTTCAAGAATAATCTTATAAAAGTAGCTTGCATTTATTGAGCACTTACTCTATACCAGATAAATAACAAAAGGGCTCTGTTGCATCATCTTACGTAACCTTAATGTGAACTCTTGATGTAAGTTCTATATTCATCAGGATTCTCCAGAGAAACAGAACCAGGTAGGATTTGGCTCATGTGATGATAGAGGCTGTCAAGTTCTGCAGAGCTGGTGTCATGGTTCAAAGACTGACAGGTAGGGGAATTTTCTCTTATTCAGGGGAGAATCAGGCTATTTTTCTATTCAGCCCTTGAACTGGTTGGTTAAGGTCCACTAACCGTATGGAAGGCCATCTGCTTTACTTAGTCTACTGATTTCTATGTTAATCTCACCCAAAACATTGTAACAGAAACACTTAGAATAATGTTTGGCCAAATATCTGGACCCCTCACAATCCAGTCAAGGTGACACATAAAATCAACCGTCACAGGTACTATGAGGATCAACATGCTTATTTTGTGGAGGAGGAAGGGAGGCACAGGTAGGGAAGTCATGTTCCCAAAACCACACAGCCAATAGGGGCAGAGCCAGAGGTTTGGCTTACATAGACCCTGCCTGGCCTTCCTGAGATCTGGGCTTTACTATCTCCCTCGTGGAAAGGGGAGTAGGCAACTACTCCTGATGAAGTTTAGTGGACCAAAGTGGATATTGCAGGCTTCTGAATAGCTCTACTCCAAATGCCTAGAGTTCTCCTAGGATGTGAAGTCTTTGGGGGCTACTATTAAGCATTTTGCTTATGGTTATTTTGTTTTCTGGGGTCAGAAGGTGTGTGTGTGTGTGTGTGTGCACGCGTGTGTCTGTCTGTCTGTCTGTCTGTTTGTCATCAATAAGCCTGTCTTATTTATCTAGGGATGCTACCCCCTCTCCAAGGGATGGAGAGCTTGGTAAATTCAACTAGAGCCGACTTGGTTTGCTGTCCCAGGCTTGGTCTCCTGTGCTACTATGGGGTATGCCGAATAGCTTAAAAACAGCAGGAAAACACTGAACTCTTGGGGGAAAGAGTAGGCTTCAGAAATATTTCCTTAATATTTCTAGTGGTGGGAACTTCACTACTTCACAAAGTAACCCACTATATTTTTAAGAGCTCTAAAGAACTGTCTCCTCATACTGAAATCTGCTTCCTCTTATTCTGAAATAGCATAATAAATTGTCTCTTCCTTACATGTAAGCTCTTCAAATATTTGAAAACAGGGATGTGTTCCCATCACTCCAAGCCAAATACTTTCAGTTCCATCTAGCATTCTTTCTGTCATTTGGTTTACAGACGGTTTTACTGGTCTTCCCTTCCTCTGGCTGTGTTCTGTGGTGCCCTCCATTAAAAATCCCAAATGTTCTAGTTCTGGTCTGACTAATGCATTAGCAGAGTGGAAATGTCAGCTCCAAAGCCTTGAACATCAGGGATGTATTGATGCAACCCAGCTGCATTAACTTTCTTAAAAGCAATTTTATTATTATTTTATATTGTATTCGCAGCCCACTGAAGTATTCTCCCACTGTGGTTTGCTTCTGCACTTGGTTTTTTTTTTAGATTTAAAGTTCAGAATTGTAGGGCAGTACCTGTGGCTCAAAGGGGTAGGGTGCCGGCCCCATATGCCGGAGGTAGCTGGTTCCATCCCAGCCCTGGCCAAAAACTGTAAACGTCAGAATTTTATATAAATTCCTATTATTATATATCTTTGTTAATTGTGACTCTGTAATATGATCCTATTCTGCTTCTCACAGCCATTTCATCTGCTGATTTGTGGCTGAGGGAAAAAAGAGAGAGGCATTAAAGAGAAAGTCCTCTTACTGCACACCTAGGCCAGTGCTGCTCTGCTAGGAGAGCTGGGAGGAACGTGGAGTGCTGGGCTGTACTGGGGAGGGGGAATCGCACGTTTTTTTAAGGGGAGGTTAAGATACTGGAAGTGAGTCCATTTCTAAAGTAGAAAAAGAACACTATGCTGTGCTTTCGTTTTCCATTTTTACTTGTACCAGGGATCTGAGAACAAGTGAGAATCTGGTAGCTGTGAACACTGAGATCACAGTGGAAAGAACCAGTGCACAGGATCTGGGTGCTACCTCAGAACTTTTTTGTGTACCCTTTCTGTTTCCTTTGGGGCTTAACCTAATTTCCTTTAGACCTTGGGCCCAGAAGCAATGGGAGATTTGGCCCTTGCCCTCAGAAAGAAGACTGGTTTGGGGAAGAAGATTTGCATGTGTGAAACCACAGAAAATCATCTAGGAATGAAGATGAAATTGTGCTAAATGGCGTGGAGTTGACCACAAGCCACATGGGGCTCGATGTAGGAGGATGGAGGAAAGGGACTGGTCCCCCAGAGAGTGTCCCAGAGGAATTGGGACTGGAGCTGGGTTCTGAAGCCCTTGGAAAGGGAACAAAAAAAAAAAAGGCTTTTTTCCCCAGGGTAGGGAAGGGCGTGAACAAAGTGGGTGGTGGTGACAATGACTCTGCAGAGAGCAAGGGATGGAAAACAGACTGGTTCCTTTCCAGACAACGAAAAACTGGCAGGCAAGAAATACTTGGTGACAAGGATCTTTCAAAGACCCAGTTCTTAGAATCTGCTTCATCATTTCTTTTACCACTAGCAAAATAAATAAATAAAAAATCCAGGCTTTCTTCTCTATCTTTCAAGATTCTTTTTTCTCAGAATTTATTTTAATTAACAGTAATAATTGTGCATATTTATAGGCTACAATGTGATGTTTTGATCTGTGTGCACAGCGTAGAAAGACTCAACCATGCTCATTAACATATCCATCGCCTTAGCAACTTACCCCTTAACAATCTATTCCTTTACCAATTTGATGCACACAGCATATCTGAACTGTGGCCGCCATGCCGTGCCATTGATCACTAGAAAGATCTTGCTCCTCCAGTCTAACTGAAACTTTGGACCCTTTGATCAACATTTCCCCTTTCCCTGTTCCTCTTCCCCCACACACCAGTCTCTGCCACCCGCTCTTCCACTTTCTGTTTCTATGAGATCAGCTTTGTTAGATACCACATATAGGTGACATCACACAGTATCTGTCTTTCTACTCTGGGCTTATTTTACTTAGCACAGTGTCTCCCAGCTCCATCCACATCCTTCATGCCTTCTTCCCGTCTTCTTCCCTCTATTTTCTTAAATTTTTCATGCAAGACACAAGATACATGTTAATTTTATCTCAAACACGAGGAGGAGTGAGATTCAAAGAGGCACATTAATGCTGTAACAATTTCAAACATTGTTTCCCATTGTCATTGTTTATTGACTTATAACTGATCGATGTGGTAGCTCATTTTTACTTGATATATGTAATAATATTAGTAATGATTAATAAGGAATACTTAATTCATATTCATGTAATGAAAAATGAATAACAACAGCTAACATCTATAGTGTATCAACTAGATATTCTAGGTTTATATGTAACTGTTATTATCCTCATTTTATAGATGAGAAAATTGAGGCTCAAAAGGCTAAGTAAATTGCCCGAAGGCTCATAGATAGGAAGGGGAAGTGCTGGGACAAGCACAGGCAGTCTGATCCCAGGTCCTGCCCTATTTGCTACACTCCATAGGAGTGGAGAGAAAGGGAGAGATTTTTCCAACACCTAGGAAGTGCCAGCCCCTGTGCTAAGGCATTGCACATACATTATCTATATCATCCCGATCCCACCCTGAAAGACAGATATCAGCCCCGCCTTACAGATGCAGGATACAGATGCTAAATGAAGTGGTTGGCGATGGGCCCACGGCTGGCACATGGGGCGGTCAGCTTTAAACTGAGTCCATGTTTCCATCCCTAATGTGAACTGGTTCCCAAGCAGCTGGTAGAAAAAAGGATGAGAACCAGTTACATGTGAGCAGAGAGAGCATAGAAAACTTCTCTAACCTTTAAAAAGCACAGGACGTCAGTCTGTGTGACACAGTTGGGCACAGCTGGAAAGCAGCAGTTAGGCAGAATCTGCAGCCAAGGTGCCGTTGATTCATGTGTGTGAGAACAGAGTCTGGACTAACTTTAAATGTTTATGTGCAATAAATCTGAGGGAGCAGCAGACATGGCAAACACCAGCTACTGACTATCAAAAAGCAGTCCTCTTGTACATTCAGAGTGATACCTCTAACTCCCAACCAGGTAGGAAATGCCATCTGTGGGGTTGTCTTTGGATGATCAAGGAGGGCAAGAACCCAATTTTTGGCATTTTGGAAAACCTGACCTTTCTGTTTCTCATGTTCCTCCTTTTGGGATGGGAGAGGAAATAGGCAGGGAAAACAGAGACGGAGGGCTACCTTCCCTCTGTATTTCAGGGTATGTGGCTCTTCTTATTCTTTTTTAAATAGTATCTTGATCTGTCACCTGGACTGGATAGTGGGATCATGATAGCTCTTTACAACCTCAAACTCTCAGGCTCAAGTAGTCCTCCTCCCTCAGCCTCTCAAGTACTACTGGAGGTGGAACTACTTAGAGATGGGGTCTTGCTATGTTGCCCAGACTGCTCTTAAATGCCTGGCTTCAAGTGATCCCCCAGCATCAGCATTCCAAAATGCTGGGATTACAGGTGTAAGCCATATCTGTTGAGGTTCTAGAACAGTGGTTCTCAACCTATTGGTGGCGACCCACAGAAACTGTATTAAAGAGCTGCAGCATTAGGAAGGTTGAGAACCACTGTTCTAGAACATTGCTTCTCAGACTTTACTGTTCACAAGGAATCACCTGGCACTGATGGCTAAAATTAAGTTGGTAAATTAAACTGTTAAAACTTAATCTTGTTATAACTAAGATTGCCAGACTACACTTCTGTAGTTTCTGATTCAGCAAATCTGGGGTGAAACCCCCAAATTTACTATGCTGTTGCTGTTGCTGATTTGGGAACTGCACTTTGAGAAACATTCTCTAAAGTCATCTCCAGTGGCCATCTGCAATGGAAGAATAAGCCCAGCTATACTTTCTGTTCTCTCCTGTTCACAGTATGACCCCCATGGAGTTAACATTCCTCCAGTTTAAAAAATTTTTTTTTATTTGTTAACCTTTGCACTTGCATTGAACATAGCAGGTAGCTCAGGCAGGTCTTTGCAGGGAACAGCTTCATTCCAGATGTTTCAGATGAAAAGATGTAAGTATTTGGGAGGCCAAGGTAGGAGGCTCACTTGAGACTAGGAGTTTGAGACCAGCCTTCATAACATAGCAAGACCTTCTTACTACAAAAAAAAAATTAAAAAAAAATTAATCGAGTATGGTGGTGCACACATATAGTCCTGGCTACTTGAGAAGCTGAGGCAGGAAGATCTCTTGAGTCCAGTTTGAGGTTGCTGTGAGTTATGGTGACACCTCTGCATTTCAGCCTGGTCAACAAAGCAAGACCTTGTCTTTAAAAAAAAAAAAAGTGTGAATAGGCTAGGCTCTGTGGCTCATGTTTTTAATCTTAGCACTCCTCTGAGGAGGGAGGATTGTTTGAGGCCAGGAGTTTAAGAGCAGCTTAAGCAACATAGTGAGACCCATCTCTATAAAAAATAAGAACAAATTAGCCAAACACGGTGGGGCTTATAGTCCCAGCTACCTGGAGGCCAAGGCAGGAAGTTTGCTTGAGCACAGCAGTTGGAGGCAGCAGTGAGCCAAGGTTGCACCACTGTACTTCAGTCTGGGCAACAGACTTTCTTTCTTTCTTTCTTTTTTTTTTAAAGACATAAATGAAGAGGCTGCTTGTGGTAGTGTGGGCAGGATGTTAAAGAAGCACACAGGGGAAGTCAAGGAGACTTCTTAGCAGCATCAGAGACCAGCAGCAGCAGGAAGCTGTTACGACCCCTTGGGCTGCAGAGGCAAGGGGAGATAATAGTGTCCTTCAGGCTGTCTCCAGAGCTGGTGCTTTAGATGCACTTGGTGGCTACCAGGAAGGCAGCAAAGCAAGGAGGGACCTCTCTGTTCTTCCACTCAGCAGTTGCTTCCTGGAGAGTTCCCTGGGCTGAATCCAGCTGGGAGCCAGAAGGCAACGGGGAAAGTAGCTTCCAGGGATCAGCTTCTCCTGGGGCACAGAACAGGGTGGAGAATGGATCTGGGGTGGGGGTGGGAACAAATGGAGAGTAAGCAGATGTCAGCAAGACCCTGTTCTCTCTTTCCAGCTATGCCCCATCTCTCAACATATACCTTTGCTCCTGCAGAAGCTTAGCAGGGGTCAGCCAGCCCAGGACAGAAGAGAGATGGCATCTTGCCTATAGTTTCATCTCTGCTTTGACCCTCCACTCCTCTCAGCCCCTATCTCAAATCTAACAGGAAGGCAATATATCCATTGGCCTTCTCTGGCTTCCAGATGGCCAGGGTGGATTGGAAAAAGACTCACTGCTTCTGTAACAGCCTTCACTGGGCTCTGATAGGAGAACTCTGAGGGGCTGGGGGTACAGCGTGGGATGGTTGGTGGGGAGGGGACACAGTGTTTCAAGTGATTTCTAAACCGTAAAGAACAGGCAGTCCTTGGCGTTGGCTCAGGAAGACCTCCCTTTCCATCTATGGAACAATGAAAATGAAATCTTTTAATCCTAGGAAAGAAAACAGAAAGGGAAGAGGGGGAAACAGAAGGAAGGGGAGAAGTGTTTACACTTGAGAACTGTCCTGGAGCTGCCAGGCAAGGGGCTGTGTTGCTGCTGGCCCTGCTGGCAGGAGCTTGGTGTCTCTATTTACCTTTCTGTGGCTGTCAGGATATTTTCCTGAGCTAAGCAGCAAGGTCTTTGTGTCAGATAACCCCCTTTTGATAAGAAAACATTTGAGCATGTTTAGGGAAATTGTGGGCTGGCTGGTTGTTTTATAACCTGATCTGGAAGCCAGTGGGTGGCAGATAAATTTGGAGGAAGCTCACACACCCTAAAGACCAGGAGGGCCACCCTGCTCTGGAGGCTGGGAGGGCACTGGCAGGTGTCAGGCTTGTAGGAGGAGGGAGGGGCAACTAGTGAACTGGGGAAGTGGTCTGGGACTTCCTTGGGTGGGCTAAAAAGTCCTTTTCTCAACTAAGTTTCCGGTTCCTTTTCTTGACTTTAAAAACAAAAAGACTGAAGCCAGAGTCTGTCGAGTGATTCCAGAGCCTTGAAAAAAGGGGCCCCTAAGAATTAGAGACAAATAGAGAGAGAAATAGAGTCTCTGACATTGGATGGGCCCCTCAGTGGTTATTCATTCTCCTGTGGCTCTGCATAAAGACCTTGGTATCCCCTGTCTCACTCCACGAGTCCTAGCTCTGCCCTTAAACTCACCAGCCTGCCATTTCCAGTGCTTCTCCCTAATACACAGTCCTCTTTCTGCCTCTTTGACTTTGACAGTGCAAAAGCAGTAGGAGAGAATACAAACTTAGTCTGTGTTTTTTAGGATGTTGGAGATCTAGAAGGGAATAGCAGGCCTCTCTAGCTGGGTCCCAGGGAAGAGACGACACTAGAGTGTTAAGAAGCCTGGCAGTACTCGGGGGAGGCAGGGACTTAGCTCCTGGATCAGGGTAAGTGCTTGGATTCTATCCTGGCTTTTATCCTTGGAGTCTATCCTGGCTTCCTACGACAGCCATTTCTACTGCCCCCACAGCACCCTGGAGCTGGAAGTAGATCTAAATGGGTCATCTGGTCTGGGACACCTGGGAATGAATTCACCTTGTGTCATAGTCCAACCTGTGGGTACCTTCCCCCTCTGGATTGTTAATTCCCAGGGCTAGAATGAAGAAGTTTGGCTGGATGAACCTGAAGTTTCTATCCACCCCTGGTGGTCTTTGGTTCTAGGCCTGGACATTGTCTCCAAAGTGTTTGACATGTCCTGAGATCTCACTAGGTTTCATAGGTATGCTTTAAAGAGGAAAGTTCACTGTACCCTAGAAGTGCATTAATGTACATAGTTACCATTCAATAAAATTTAAAAAAAAAATGAGAAAAAAAAAAAAGAGGAAAGTGGAGGTTTGGGAATTCACCACATTTGGGAACTGTATCTCCTGGACAGCACTGTGGTGATGATGGAGGTTGGGCCATGGGTGCGTCCCAGCCACACCCTGTGATTTCCACAGAAAACCTGCTATTGGATGAGTGGGGCCCCTTCCTCATCCTGAGCCTTGTGGGCTATGGCTAAAGTTCCCCTTCAGATACCGCATCTTTTTCTGGCATCCTCTTACTTGGTCTCCTGAATCAGTTTGACCCCAGAGCCATGGGTTGTCTCGAGCCTTCTGAGTGGGCTGTGTGAAGCTGTTTTCTCTATGTGCTCAGATCTAAGTGAGGTACTCAGATCAGTGGCAGAGATAAAGGAATCCAGGGGAAACAGCCTGGGTCAGGGACAGTAAGAGACTCAAAGTTGGTGGAGGCATCACTGTTAAGGCCCTGTCTTGGGTATCTGACTGATCCAGGGCTTAACCTGACAGGTACCATTCATCAGTTCAGTTCTGTGACTCAGGGAAATTCCTTCATTTCTCCAGGCTTACTCCATTCATGTGAGATGTTTCTAACCCTTTGGAGATAGTTTCACCTCCATTTGAAGGTGGCTAGGAGGATGAAGTGAAAGCATTGATATAAAAGGAATTTGTCTCATTTCTTAGTTCAAGTTAGACATTCAATTCATGGGTCTCTTTTCCTCCTCTTAATTATATCCTTAAGTGACTTTGATATATGGGGAGAGGTCCCATGACCCAGATGTGTGTATATTATGCCCTGAGGGAAATAGAGCAGCTGAAGTCCTTTATGAGGGCAAAACCACCCTGAGATGTCACCTAACCCCAGTGAGAAGAGCCCATATCATAAAGTCTCAAAGCTGCAGATGCTGGTGTGGATGTGGAAAGAAGTGAACACTTTTATACTGCTGGTAGGACTGCAAATTAATATAAACTTTTTGGAAGAAAGTATGGAGAATCTTCAAAGAACTCAAATTAGACCTGTCATTTGATTCTGCAATCCCATTGCTAGGTGTCTACCCAGAAGAAAAAAAACTTTTTATCATAAAAACACTTGCACTAGACTATTTATTGCAGCTCAATCTATAATTGTCAAAATGCGGAAACAACCTAAATGCCCACCAACCCAGGAATGGATTAACAAGCCATGGTATATGTACACCATGGAATACTATTCAGTCATTGAAAAGATTGAGACTTTGCATATTTTGTATTAACACATTTTCTTAGTAAAACATCAGAAGAATGGAGAATCAAGAATCCAATGTACTCAATTCTAATATGAAGGCAGTAGATGAGCTAATACAAGGTGGGGGGTAGGGGACTGAGGGTGTGGGGAGAGGGGAGGGCATACCTCTTGGGGGTGAGACAGATAAGAGGGACTTTATCTGACAAATGCAAGCAATGTAACCTCCTAATTCTTTGTACCCTCAATGAATCCCAAACAATAATAAAGAAAAAAATGATTTCACACGATCACAAACACACACCCAGCCCAGGGTGTGTCGAGGGTAGTGGCAGAGATCCCATCATGTGTAGAATCGTCTCCCAACCCACGAGTTCACAGTCTTTGGTCGGCACCCAGGCGTTTCTTTTTGCACCTTCTCCCTTTTTTCTTCTCTTCTCCACTTCTGGGTCCTCTCCCTACACCTGTTGGAAGGTAAGTGTGCTAGTTCAGGTCTTCAGCATGGGACATGGACCACACACACAGGCCTTTTCTTGCTGAGCTTGGTGGCCTTGCAATGTTATTTCAAGAATTAGTATGCTAAAGGAATCTCTTCTCAGACAGGTAAGGAGGGGAGTCCCAGGAGCAAGGGCACCACTGATCCTTCTCTACTAAAAAGAGCCCCAGTAGCCATTTATGAGTCTTCAAAGGTTCATCTCACAAAGTAGCTTGAGGATTTAGGCTAGACATGACGAATATTCAGTGAGAGTTAAAGCCCCAGATCACATGAGCAAAACAACGTTCACACCCCTTTCAGCTCAGTATATTTTTCTAAAGTAGAAAGGAGACCCTTTTCAAAAGAATGGCTTTCTAGGACAAGGGGACTGGGAGACAAAAGCCTCCAAGACATTTTTTTCTTTAAGCTTCCAGAAATCAGTTCAGATATGACTGGGTCTAACGGAGACCCAGTTAGGGGGCTGATTTAGTCCCCTCTGAGCTCCATCCTTGTGTTCCCCAAGACCCTCATGCGTGGACCAAGACCCAGTTTCTCAGCATGGGTTCTCTTCTGTCTGGGTTCTCCAAAAACCTGCCTTTGTTCCACTGCCCACTGTCAGCTTTCTCTGAGAACAAAGAGGAAGTCCAGCTACAAACTGTCCTCTTGCAAACTAATTAAGCTCACGGCATGGGGGCCGGTGCTCCTCTGGGTTGGCCAGCATGGCAGGGTTGGAGTGCACAATAGGTCTGCCAGGCGGGACCTGCTGGTTCTCACGTCCCTTCTGTCCCCAAGTGGAGGTGGTGCTCCCACACGTGGCTGTCCAAGTGGTGACGTTTTGGGCACAAGGGACTTATGATGTGTCCTGGGTCATGCTGGCACAGTGCACAGAGTCACGACTTCCTGGTTTCATTGGTCCCTGGGACATTGCAGACTCACCCACACGTGGCAGTAGCCAGTGCTTAAAGAAGGTCTTTTTTTCACTCTGAACCTATGAATCAGCTCATAAAAGAGAAGGCTGGGTTGCCAACGGCATGTTGTGGGGGAGGAGAAAAAGAGAGGAATTAGTTATGCTTTATAGAGTGGACAGAGGCCAAAAAGGTTCTCATTCTTCTGAAAGAAGAGACAGAGACTGAAAAATAAATTCAAGTTAGAGCAAGAGCTAGAATGTTTCAGCAACAGGACCCAAAATAGGAAAATGGGCTGTGTCTCTTTTCTGTGGCTTGTCTTCAGGATAGACTGGGATAGATATCTGAGCATCCCGGCTAAAGGCAGGAAAATGAACTCCTTGGATGTGGGATATGTAAGGTATTTGCCAGAAGTAACAGATCTGAAATGGTTCAGAGATGTTGGGGGAGTACTGTGGCATCTTCTAGAATATCTGCTACAACTCAGGTGTATTTTAGTGATGTCTTCCCAGAGGGTATACAACTAGAGTCCAGAGAGGTTATCAGAGGGAAGTTTAAGGCTGACTAGAAGGAAGAACATTTTTAACAATAAAAGCTGTCTAACAGTGGAATGGACTGTTTTATTAAGTTTATAAACTTCTGATTGCAGGAAGTGTTTAAATCAAAGATTCAAATCTGTAATCACTGCACCAAAAGGATGGAATTGATGCCTACTTAGGTTCTTCCAGATCTTTAAAGTATAACAGAGCTGCTTTAAGGGATTGCATTAAATCTGTAGATTGCTTTGGGTAGTATGGACATTTTAACAATGTTGATTCTTCCCAGCCATGAGCATGGTTTGTTTTTCTTTGTTAACATCTTCAGCTATTTTTTTTCCTCAAAGTTTCATAGTTCACTTTATAGAGCTCTTTCATGTCCTTTGTTAGGTACACTTCCAGATATTTCATCTTCTTTGGCACTACTGTAAAAGGAATAGAGTCCTTGTCTGTTTTTGCAGCTTGATTACTGTTAGTATATATAAATGCTACTGATTTGTGAGTATTGATTTTATATCCTGAGACACTGCTATATTTCTTGTTGTTGAGTCCCTGGGTTTTCCAGGTATACAATCATATCATCTGCAAAGAGTGAAAGTTTGATCTCCTCTGACCCTATTTAGATACCCTTGATCACCTTCTTTTGCCTGATTGCAATGGCTAAGACTTCCATTGCAATGTTAAAAAACAGTGGAGACAGTGGGCAACCTTGACTGGTTCCTGATCTGAGTGGAAATGTTTTCAATTTTAATATGATATTGGCTGTGGGTTTGCTGTAGATGGCCTCTATCAGTTTAAGAAATGTCCCTTCTATGCCTGTTTTTAAAAGAATTCTGATCATGAAAGGATGCTGAATATTATCAAAGGTTTTTTCTGCATCAATTGAGAGAGTTATATGGTCGTTGTTTTTTATTTTATTGATGTGATGTATTATATTTATAGATTTGCATATATTGAACCAACTCTGTAACCCTGGAATTAAACCAACTTGATCATGGTATATAATTTGTTTGATGTGTTGCTGGATTCTGTTTTCTATGATCCTATTGAATATTTTTGCATCAATATTCATTAGAGATATTGGTCTATAATTTTCTTTTCTTGTTGGGTCTTTTCCTGATTTGGGGATCAGGATGACATTTGCTTCATAGAATGTGTTGGGAAGTATTCCTTCTTTTTCTATGTTTTGGAAAAGGTTAAGTGATATAGGTACTGCCAAGACATTACTCAGAAATAAAAACAAATCAGGAGGAATCATGCTACCAGACTTCAGACTATACTATAAATCTATAGTGATCAAAACAGCATGGTACTGGCACAAAAATAGAGAGGTAGATGTATGGAACAGAATTGAGAACCAAGAGATGAACCCAGATACTTATCATCATTTGATCTTTGATAAGCCTATCAAAAATATAAATTGGGGGAATATTCCCATTTAACAAATGGTGCAGGGTAAATTGCCTGGCAATTTATAGAAGACTAAAACTGGACCCACACCTATCACCTCTAACAAAAATTGACTGTCACTAGATAAAAGAATTAAACTTAGGACACTAATAAAAAGATTCTTGGAGAGGATGCAGGGGAAACACTTGAAGAAATTGGGCTGGGAGAATACTGTATGAGGAGGACCCCTGAGGAATTGAAGCAACACCAAGAATACACTATTGGGACCTGATCAAACTAAAAAGCTTCTGTACTGCACAGTAAATAAAGCAAGCAGACATCCCTCAGAATGGGAGAGGATATTTGTAGGTTATGTTTCTGACAAAGGTTTGATAACCAGAATCCACAGAGAACTCAAACTTATTAATGAGAAAAGAACAAGTGATCCCATTTCATTATGGGCAAGAGACTTGAACAGAAGCTTCTCTGAAGAAGACAGGGGCATGGTCTACAGACACATGAAAAAAATGCTCATCATCTTTAATCATCAGAGAAATGCAAATCAAAATCACTTTGATATATCATCTATCAGTAAAAGTAGCCCACATAACAAAATCCCCAAACTACAGATGTTGGCATGGATGTGGAGAAAAGGGAACACTTCTGCACTGCTAGTGTGAAAGCAAGCTAATACATTTCTTTTGGAAAGAAGTTTGGAGAACACTCAGGGATCTAAAAATAGACTTGCTGTTTGATCCTGCAATTCCTCTACTAGGTTTATATCCAAAAGACCAAAAATGACTTTGCAACAAAGATATTTGCACCAAATTGTTCATTGTAGCTCAATTCATAATTGCCAAGTCATGGAAGAAGTCCAAGTGCCCATCAACCCATGAATGGATTAATAGATTGTGGTATATGTATACCATGGAATACTATGCAGCCTTTAAAAAGATGGAGACTATATTTCTTTTATGTTTACATGGATGAAGCTGGAACATACCCTTCTTAGTAAAGTATCTCAAGAATGGAAGAAAAAGTATTCAATGTACTCAGTACTTTCGTGAAACCAATTAATAATTACTCACACTTGCATATGAAAGATAAATTACAACTATAGCCCAGGATGAAGGAGGGAAAAGGAAGGGGATGGGAGGGGAGGGAGTGGTTTGATAGAGGGAGAGTAAATGGAGGGACCACACCTATAGAGCATATTGCAAGGGTACAAGTCAAATCTATCAAGTATAGAACATAAATGTCTTAACACAATAATTAAGTAAATGATGTGAAAGCTATATTAATTAGTTTTATGGAAGCATTCCAAATTGTATAAAAAATCAACACATTGTACCCCCAAAATGAATAAATATATTCATGATCTATGTGTATATGTCTTAATAAAAAGGAAAAAAAGATAGTACATCCCTTAGTCACTTATTTTGTCTCTCAAAGTTAATGTACTTAGAGCTAGAATTCCTTTTAGTGAAAAGTTTACCCCATTAGGCTGGAGTTTGTTCTTTAATTTCTTTACCTCTCCTTTGATTACCTACTAAATTCTAATCCTGGAGATACAAAAGTGAAAAATATATAATATTTGGGAAATTCTTGGCAGAACAAAAATCTATGTAATGTGGTATAGTTTTTTCTTAGTTTGTGTAAAGCCCAGTATGGGTATTTCTGATCACTGGGGACTCTCTAGGCCAGTGACTTTTAACTGGTGTGATGTTATCAATCCTAGTGTGCCACAAAATTTTTTTTAAGATTATTAATTAAATTATTTTCAAAAGAAGTTCAAAGCACAGTAAGTATATTTTTTTCTTACTCTTTTTTAATCAACATAATTTCTTTTTTAGACTTATTTCTTAGTTATTTATTCTGTTCCATTCATCTATATATCAAATATAGACCTATACATATTTATCAGTTATTTATTCTGTTCCATTGATCTATATATCAAATGTATAGATGTATTGCAATGTATTATACATTGCAAATTTATAATATCGACCAATATTATACATTTGCAATTCTTCTGGCTGTATAATGAATCTTAAAATCAAGTAGGCTGATTATTTTCAAAATTTTTTGTTATTCTAGTTCCTTCACTCATTTGTGTAAATTTCAGAATAATCTTATGAACATCTACCAAAAAATATCACTGAGATTTTTGACAGAAATTGTGTTAAATATGCATTTCAATCTAGGAAGAACTAATATTTTCAATATGTTGAGTATCCCAGTTTACAAACATGGCAACTTATTTATTTATTTATTTTTTAAACTTAATTTGTATTAAATAATAACTGTATAAATTTAGGGGGTACAACATGACCTTTTAGAAAGAAGTATGGAGACTTCTCAAGGAAATAAAAGTTAACCTACCATTTCATCCTGCAATATCATTACTAGGTATCTACCCAGATGAACAAAAATCATTTTACAACAAAGACATTTGCATCAAAATGTTTATTGCAGCCCAATTCACAATAGCCAAGTTGTGGAAGCAGCCTAAATGACCATCAACCCATGAATGGGTAAACAAATTGTAATACTCAATATCTACCCAAGCAAAATATGAACACTAGTCATATTGAATACCTCTTGGAATTGCAGAAGTTAAACATGACAAATTTAAGGCCATTTTTCCCTTTCTTAAAATGTGTATACATATTTTTGGCACCCTTTGTATTTGTTGGGTGCACACTTCTTAATTTTCCCTATCACTTTTCTTCTACTTTCCAACCCAAGGGGGCCCTGTACTTTCTGGCAGTACCATTAGAAAGGAAAGTAAGGGGCTGGACATGGTGACTGTATTTTTTGCCCATTTTTAGCCACCCCAGCGAATCGAGCAATCTGGCCTGTTTATTGTGTTTGGGGACTGAGGAGGACACACAAGGGGCCAGAAAAGATAGGGGTCTACTGGGTAGTAAGTGCTGGGAGACAACATTAAGATGGTGCAAAAAGAGACCCTTCTGCATCTTTAATTAAACAGTTTCTTGTGCAAGTCTTTGGCTTGAAGCTCTGTAGGATAGATTGCTAGGGTCCCTCCTTAGAAGCTACAGAATTATGGTAAGGGGTAGGGGAAAGAGCGAGAGATTTAGGGTCACACAGATCTGCTTATCAGCTGTGTGACCTGGGTCCTGCTCTCCTGAAGCTCTCTGAGCCTCAGTTTCTTCAACTGGAAAATGAGGATAATAATATCACCTGACTTGGGATTATTTGGGGGCCTAAATACAGTAATGTGTGTGTGAGAATTACTTTATAGAATGCCAATCACTGTTTAAATATGAATAATATGAATATGAATAATAGCAAGAATTTTCCCAAGGTAATGTCCCTTGTCTTTGAATGCAAGCACATTAACTTCTTCCCAAATCCTCTTTGGTGCTCCATCTGGAGGGGCTAATGTCTGGGACAGAAAGGATGCCATGGGCCTCTCAGTATTTACAAGTGAGGGCTGCATTCTCAGCCCATAAATCCATGAGTGTATGGATAAGGCACTGGCCTTTCTGGGAATGCACACATGTCCTGGTTACAAATTTCATGCCCCGAATTGGTTTTTAAAATATAAACTGATTGTGCTATCATATCTAGTTGAATTTGTTATGTTTTCTTTTCCTTTAAATCACATTCAGGAAAGTAAAACACTAAATTCCAAATGGTTGAAGTTAGAGATAGATGGCCCCAGGTTGAACCTAAGAAGATTAGGACTCCTCAGCTTTCTGGAAATGTTGTGGCCACCTTCCACTTTGCTCTTCTTTGGAAGGAAAGCCTTGCTGCTCCTCGCGTTTGGGGACAGCCTTCTTTTCCCAGGGGAGAACCTTTAGTCTGTTAACCATCATCCTAGACAAGTCCCGGAGCTGGGAGCCTGTCCCATTTTCAAGAGAGCAGGGATGAAGGGCAGGGGAGGGTAAGCTGCAGGAAGCATTTTTCCTGGCGTCAGGTCCTGCTTCTAGGGGAATAGAAGATGTGAAAACTTTCTGTTTAGTTTTCGTTTTCCTGTTCAGCAACTGATAATCTCCCCGTCTGTTAAAGGCATGGGTTCAGTTAATGCTGGGGCTTTTTGCCTGTTAAATTGTTAAAATGCAGAATGACAGCCCCTTTGCTGGTAAAGGATATTTATTTCAAGTCCTAAATCAATTTCAGCCTTTCTCCTTCTCTTTCCCCCCTTTTCTCCTCCCAGTGCACCCCTCCCCTTTGGAACTTGGGAAAATCCAATTTCCTTCCTGCCTTAATCTCTCTCCAGTTTTGCACAGGCTCTGCTCTGCCCACACCTGCTCCTTCCAGCTGTGAGATTCCTTTTGGTAAAATACTTTGTGTCCTGCCAAGTTGTCGATGGACAAGACCCCCATTGCTGCTTCCTGACTTTCTTAATGAACACAGTTGTTCTGTTCCACCAGGTCCCCAGGAGCTCCCCCATTCAATCTATTAGCCAGCAGTGGTTTCTACAGTTAGAGTGAGACCCCTGCCCTGGGCCCCCAAGCGCCTGCTCTTGATTGAGGAAAGAATCTGAAATCAAGCACTCCCTGTGCTGGTACTAAGTGCTCTGAGCTTTTACAGCCCCTACTCCTGTATCACAGGAATGTCAGGCTGAGTGAGAGAGACTCTAGATCCACCATCTCCGCAGCCTTGGGGGCTAAACCATCATTATTAATGACAGCAATCACCACCTAGAACTCAAGTCATAAATAATAAGTGTCTTTCAACAGTCACAGGAATGACTGCAAACGTTCATCATCCACACACCTCTCTAAATAGCCCTGGGAATGAACAGCAGAACTGTTGTGGCCAATTTCCACATCTATTTCAATGCCAATAGCTTGGTTTTGTTTAGAAAAAAAAATCCAAAATAGGATGAACTTCAGATAATAGTAATAGATATTCTATCCGCCCAAAATGGTTAGTCCCAAGTAAGTTTGGAAAATTTTTGTTATAAAAAAGTCAAATATATTTCTTTATAGAAAGACTTCTTAGGGTCTTTAATACCATGTGTACTAATGTGCGTTAAGAATCTCCAAGAGAGGTAAGTTATATTTACCAAAAGTATTTGAACTTAACTACAAGACATAACATGTTATATCTTGTAAGATATTATTCATTGGTATGCTGGAAATATTTAATAACTGGCTCTTGGGGGGCTAAGAAGGGGGGAAGACTCAATTAGTAGTGCTCACTAATTTCCATGGTGTAAATACTTTCACCATGGCTGATTTTAAGCTACCAATGTGAAGATTCTGAACATGGAGTTGGGAAGACGTGTGCAAACAGATCCCTGAGCTGGTGGAAACTGTCGTGAGCTGGCTTTGGGTGGCTCAGCACCCCACTCTCTGGGAATGGGAAAAGAAACAAAAGCCAAAGGATATGACTGGTGTTGGACTCCACAGTAAAGCAAGAAATACCCATTTTTTTGAATTTTGGTTCATTTCTCCAATCAGCTTATAGTAGACGTTGCATTCTCTGATGAAGTTTTGTGGCCCTGTGAACTAATAGTGAGAGGCACTCTAGGGCATATTGATCTTGACTTTGCTACAACTTTACTAGCTTCTTGTCCATCTAAAGATAGATGTGCGGGTGTGTGCCTTCTGGACAGCTCTGTGGCCTCCTATTCAATTGGGGTCAGAACAACCTTTCTGACCAACTTCTCTGCTAACACTTTGGCAACTCTCTTTAATTCTGACCATTGCATGCCAGATATCTTTATTCAAGAGCCATCTTGTAACCCAGAGGCAAAACAGATTTCTACTTTAGGAGCATTTGATATAGTGTCACTTCTTTTTCCTGGATCCCAAGATAATGCTCTAGGCTGGATTCTCCTCCTGCTGCTTTGGCCAATTTTGCTTTGCTGACTTTTTCACTTGCTATCTAAACACTTTCATTCTTTAGATCTAGTTTCTTCCCCACCGCCCACCTCGATAATCTAATTTACTCCCATCGATTTAAATACTACTATTATCATTTTGATGATTCTCAAGTTTGTCATTTAAAACCAGATGTCTTATTTGAGCTGCAGACTTATGTAACCCAGAGTCCCTTTAACATCTCTATCTGGATGTCTTACGAGTTTCTCAACCTTGACTTGGATTAAAGGGAACTTGGTGTTCCCTGTGTCCTCCACTCTGTTTCTCCCTTGGCCTTCCTTATCTTAATAAAGAGCATTTCTTTCCATCCAGTTGCCTGAGCCCAAAGTTTAGAAATCATTCTTGATTCAACCTTTATTCTTACCTCCTATAGCCAATCTAATAGTCTTGAATAAATGGATTTCACTCTACCTTTTTCTTTCCTCCCTGAGGGTCATTATTTTATATTACACTTAAGTTTTGCAACAGTTTGTTGCAGTGTTTTTCAAATGTTTTTATCTCACAGCACACTTGAACTTCTAGTTAAACTTCTATGGCACACTTGAAAAAAAGAGTAAAAGAATATACTTACTATGCTCTGAACTTCTTTTGAAAGTAATTTAATTAATGATCTTTAAAAATTTTTGAGGCACACCTCAGATCCTCCCATGGCACACTGGTTTGCCACTGCACACTGGTTGAAAATCATTGGTACCGGGTTCATAATCTACTGCTCTGCTCTATTAAGAAGAAAGATCTAAGAGAGGAATTTCTTCTTACTCTTAATTCAATTTTCCTCTGACTATTTCTTAGTCCAATAAGCCCTCAAGAACCTCCAAGTGTCCACTTTGTTCATCAGATCCCAAATAGTAACTCCTTTACAGTGGATCCCAATGAGTCTGGTTCCCTCCACATTTTCCTTGTATCCAGGCATTGTCCTTCCTCTGGCTTTGCCATTCGTTCCACAACAACCCCCATTAACAAACACAGATGGGTGGTTCAGTGGGACAAGGCTCCTTCTGAAAATGCAGATGCATGAGGTAAACTCTTCAATAATTCGTTTATTCTTTCTTTTATGACTTTGTGTTTCTAGGGTGCTTTTGGTTTCAGGGTGATTTCCTGTGTATCCCAGCACCACCTTCGGGAAGTAGCTAGTTTCAAGGAATTTCCCACATTTTAAGATACAGAAACTAAGGCCCAGATTGTGATTACACAAACTCAAGACCATGAGTTCATGGTCATGCTGTTCCTTTGGCATTAATTTCTGTTAGGAATAGAGAGAGATGTAAGCATGCGTGTCCCCAAGAGCATTGTTGACTTGAAAGATGGGCATGAGGAAGGACATAACTCAGGTTCTGGAGGCCTTAGGCTCATCAAGAAAATGAATATGGAATTCAACATAAACATGAACATTTAAGTTAGAATGAGAAAGGAAATCACAACAAAATGCCAAATTAAAAAGATGCTTACAGTCTACCATGAGCATCACAGAATCCAGAAGATGACATTCATACTTTTATTAATTAATGGACTACCTCTGTACTACTTTTACCTATATTTTTGAGGGCATGCTCCCTTTTTAATATGTCAATAATTTGGCAATATTTTCTCTAGTGGGAAGAAAGATAACTCAGTTTTTTCCTCTTACACCAACTGAAATTTGCTTTATTGAAAAAAATACTATTGATCACTCAAAGTATATCTGTCAGTTTTAAAACTTTTTATTGGCAACATAATGAATTTTTATTATTGTCAAATTCCTAATTAGGGAACACATCAAGCACTTTTTTCTCATCTGCAAATTATAACATTTAAGGCATTTCAAATTTTGTGGGCTTTTAAGTGTGGTTAAATTAGGGTGACCAGATTTTAACATCTATAAGGTGGGACAACATGGCTGGGGGGCGGAGTGGGGGCGGAGCTGGGGGCAGGGACTGGGCAGGGCAGGGGACCAGGCAGGGCAGGGCCTGACAACAATGCAAACTTTGATAAGCAGTTTTCCATAATCACTTCTCAGCAATTATTTATTACAGTTTAACATTATAAAATTAAGAAAAATAATATAAAACTCAATTCTGGCGAAATAGCCATGTGGTGGCTGAAAGCTGTATATTCCCTTCTTGTTCTCCAGCCCATTCATGCATTCTTTCCAAAAATCAGGAGTTTTTTAAAACGCCTCAGGACTGTCCTGCCAAAATCGGGACGTCTGGTCACCCTAGGTTAAATCCAAGTAATATCGCCATGAAGTAACACTGAACAATCAAGTGGCTTATGTACATTTATGTTGCTGTGCAACCGATCTCTAGAACTCTGTTCATCTTGCAAGACTGAGACTATACCCACTATGGATGCCTTTTAGCACTGCCTTCTTGGCCTTCAATGCCTTTGCTTTGGCTGTGGCTTTGGGAGAGGCAGGAGCTTCCTTCTTCACTTTCGGCGCCATCTTGTGAAAAAGCAACTTACTGCTTTTGGAATGATCATGAACTTTTCTGTTATAATTACCTTGTTGATGCCAGAAATCTTTTATTTCATATAGAAATCTATGCATATTAATATAATTACACAGTATGTTTATAATTATATACATCAAGTGATCAAGTATGTTCCTGGCGGCCAGGCACACTGGCTCACATCTGTAATCCTATCACTCTGGGAGGCTGAGGTGTGAGGATCCCTTGAGCTCAGGAGTTTGAGCCCAGTCTGAGCAAAGTAAGACCCTTTTCTCTAATAAAAATAGAAAAATTAGCTGCATGTGGTGGTGGGCACCTGTAGTTCCAACTTCTTGGGAGGCTGAGGCAGGAGGATCTCTTGAGCCCAGGATTTTGACGTTGCTTTGAGATAGGCTGACACCATAGCATTCTAGTCCTAGCTACAGAGCGAGATTCAGCCCCAAGGAAACTATACTCCTGATAAGAGAACACTTCCTTTTTGCCTAAGTATTGATGAGAACTGACTCCTCTGCTTATCATTTCATGCTTCTGAGACTGAACTATCTTCACCAGTGTCCGGCTCCTTGTATTTAAAACTTGATTCTTCTACACCATGCAGATCCTTCCAGTCTGGTGGCATTAGGTACATTTAGGTCATGATGGGTACTCTGGCTTGGTACCTTTATGCCAGATTCCAGATGAGTCCATACGATGGGTTGTAAGGCTATTTGGGGGATTCATTCTTACAATGGGACAGCTAGAAATATAAAAGGAAGAACTGAACCATGTAAACATACCCCACTAAACCAAAACTAAACATACTCTAGATTGAACTCTTTTTAGCTAACCCCCCCTAATACCAGCACTACATGACAATAGGGGGCTGAGGGAAGTCAGAGTGGAAAGACACAGTGGTCTTAACTGGCTATAGTTAAAATATTCTTTCTTTCACAAATTTTTCAAAAAACCAAAAACCAAAAATGAAACAGAGAGAGAGAGAGAGAGAGAGAGAGAGAGAGAGAGTGAGAGAGAGAGAGAGAAACAAAGTCCATTGTATAAAACATTGCAACATTGCTCAGACTCTTTCTAGGGCCCTGGAACTGGCCTACGGAGGTGAGTGACCTGGCGGGTCATACTTCCTTAGCTTTAGCACAAATCACATGTGGGAATAGGGTGGGTAAGGAGAATCTTTTTCTTCAGGAAGGGTGAGACAAAGAGTGTGGGGAAGGCCAATGTTCTGGTCCATGCAGGGTCCAGGACGTATTCAGGCCTTCCTGCGCTGTGTCTGTAATCACATACCACATGCTCAGTATTCCTGGAATGGCTGTCTTGGCTGGGGACTATGGATTTCCTAGCAAGATGACAGCAAGTTGTGATATTTTTATTTTACTGTCCCACCATTCTTCACCTGCAACAAATGTCCCCTTAATTACTTCAGCATGAACCCCAGCTGACATTCCCCATTCCTCAGGGTCTCCCAGTCCCAACTTCACAGTAAACTCAAGACATCCAAATGGTGCTGCCAGACAAGGCAGCTGGAAGCCAGACATCACGGCCGATTTGAGCAATTAGCTGAGCTCCCATCCTGGGCTGGCCTCATTAAGGGTGTCCAGATGTCCACTGCTAGAGCTGCCTCCCATCCCTGGGGCGGGCTCTCTCCCCAGGTGAGGCCCAACTGGTGTCTGTGAGAGGCATGTTAAGACTCAGAGAGCTCTTCCTAATTTTCAGGGCTGCTAATTGAAGTGGGGTGAGAATCATAGGGGCATGGCCACTGCTGCCTGGTCCCTGAGGCTCCCTGGTTTCTCATGCATAATTGCCATCTGCACAGAGCTCTCCCCATCTGGGGGCAAGGCCCAGCTGCCACAGCTCAATCCGTGGACAAGGGCGCTCAGGCAGTGCTGTTTGCCCGCCACTCAGCTCCCACCATGACTAAATGGGAACATCTGGAAAAGGGCAGGGCAGGGCTAAGGAGAGGAGGAGAAGGGCAGGAGAGGATTAAACGTTCTTCGACTTTATGGGAAGATTTTTCTTCGATAACATGGGCTTTTTCTTTCCTGCCTAGTGGGAGGTGGGTAAGGAGAATTTTATCCTAGAACAAACTGACAGAGGGCCCAGCCAGGGAGACCAGCTGTTATTAGGGCCTGCGATGGTCTCCACTAAGGAGGTCATTCACATCTTAGTCTATGTGGATGGTACCCCTTAAGTTTTGGGGTACATAATATATGTGGTCATAGTGGCTAGCCCTGCCAGTTACACACAAACTGAACCATAGTGCTGATCTTACTTTGGCTGTTCCAGACATGGACTCTGAGATAAGGATCTGGGCACAAGTAGTTTATTTGGGAGGTACTCCCAAAAGGGAGTGGGAAAATGAGATGGGAAGGGAAGGAAAAAAGACTGCATTTAGGATGACCAACCATTCCATTTGCTGGGGACTGAGAGGTTCCCTGGGACATGGGGCTTCTAGTGCTAACTGGGGAAGTCCAGTGCAAACTGGGACAGGTTGGTCACCCTATGTGAGTGACTAAGACCACTGCTGCAGGTACACAGGCTCTGCCAGTTCCATTAGAATTGAACTAATGGAACTCCTCCCCCTAAGGGCAGGAGTGTTTATCCACTGACTCCTGTCTGTCATTCATGAGGGCCCCTCTCAAAGTTGTTAATTCTAAGACAGTTTCTGGCCTATCCTGCCCTGAGGAGAGCACACTCAGAGGGCAGAGCATGGAAAGGAAGGGAATCTAGAAACAATGCAAAACAGACCCTGCCTTCAAACAGCCTTTGGTCTGGATGGAAGGAGGAGGCAACTTTAGAGGTGAACAGGCCCTCCCTGGCATGGAGGTCCCAGGGGCCTTTATTCCCTGCAGTTCTCAGTCCCCCATGAGTCTCCATCCAATCTCAGTCTAATTTTTTCTTCCCACACTTCCCCATGCTCTGGGAAGTCCACCTTCAAAGGGAAGGAGGTGGCAGTAGGGGTGGCAGCAGGTAGTTGTGCCTCGCTGAGTGGTGAGTGGGAGAGTCAGGCTCCATCTCTGTGCAGGCTATACACAGGGAGATCATGGTTACAATCCTGGTTGTTTCATAATCAGTGCACTGCAGAGCCCTGGGTCTGGGATGGATTGGTCTTTGTGGTTAGACCAAATACTGGCTTCCCAAAGACACCTACGCCCTGATCCTGGAGTTTGTGAATATGTTAGGTTAGATGGCACAGGGATGCCAATCAGCAGACTTTAACATAGGGAGATTAGCCTGGATGACACGCATTGTCATCACAGAGGTCCTTAAAAGTAGAGCAGAGAGGCAGAGAGGAATGTCAGAGATGGGGAAGTGCCCATGGAAGCGTGGCCAGAGAGATGCAATGTCGCTGGCTGTGAAGATGAAGGAAAGGGGCCCTGAGAAGAGACAGGAAGGGGATTCTCCTCTGGGGTATCCAGCAAGAAACAAAGCCCTGTTGATACCTTGATTTTAGCCCAGGGAGAACCGTGTTGGGCTTCTAACCGCTGCTGGTGGCTTGTTTTAAGCCACTTAGTTTGTGGTGATTTGTGACATTAGTAATGGGAAACCAATACAGGTTCTGGCTCTCTCAAACTTTGTTTTGCTCTCACTTTGTGTTTTCTAAGTAAGAATTCATTGAAATTTGGAGTCACAGGGCTGGAACTCTGAAGATCAACAATGCAGGCTAACACAGTCTCTGTCTTCTCAGAAGGGACAGTCTGGTGGGGGAGACCAAGAGTGCAGAAAGGCTAGAGAAAGTTCTCTAAGAGCAGCACCCCAGACCTTGTGGGAAGAACTGTGCCTTCTGGAGCTGGGACCTAATCTCCCAGGTCTGAGCCTGGTTAGATGCAGGGGAATGGTCCCCCAAGGGCCACACAATAGGGCCCAGAAACTGTTTGTGGAATTCAATTAAATTGAGTTGGACTTGGAAGTGGATTCTTAGTTTCTGTTTCATTTTTTTTCCTATATCCTGAAGAAGGCCTGGCCTGATTTCATCTGAGAATTCTTTGTTAATGGTGATGTGAGCACTCCTTTCTGAAACAGCAGCATCTGCTTTGCTGCTGAGCTGATCTCTAACTTGGCTGGTTCTTCCTGTGCATCAGCCATGTAATTCCCCAGGCCCTGTCCTGTGGGCAGGGCGCTTGGGTCGAGTTAGCTTATTTGTGGAGCACATGCATCATCTGTCTGGTGTCCCCTTTGCCCCCAAATCACATTTCCCTGTCCTCTAGAGCAATCCATGTGCTATCCCGTGGCTTGTGTTATTTTATCTGACTGCCCTGCTAGGCTGTGGGCAGCTAGAAAGTCCACCTTTGTCTCATTCAATTTTGTAGAGTGACAGCTCTTAGCAAAGTGCTGGGGGCCTGGTGTGCTCTAATAGCTCAGTAGATGTTTGTTTGTGAATAAATTAATGAATGAACATTTGCCCTTTGAGTTCCTCTCCAAGTCTGTGTTTTCTCCCATGCCAATACAAAGGCAGCAGCTGCTAATTCTGACTCAGGGTAGGATGCTCATCGACCATGTAGCAGTTGAGCTGGTCCCTTAGAAAGGAACAGAGTGGATGGGTGTTGAGGTGTAGAAGCCGAGGAGGTCAGATGGGGTCCAAGTGCAGAGTCTGCTTGGGGACTGATGTGGCCGTGGCACAGAGGATATGGGTAGTTGTAATGGGAATTGAGTTGAGGATTAAGGATTGGGAACAGATCGAGAAGGACTTTTAATGACGCAGCAAGAACTTGAAATTAATTCTCTGACCAGTGGGTTGGGGTTGGGGGATAGGGAAGAGTTTGGAAGATATGAGAAGGTGGGCTTTGGTGGCAGCTGTAGGGGTTTAGTTTGTATATTTTGGAGAATTAACTGAAGGTTAGAGTGCTTGAGTTATTAATCTCAGGTATTTTAAAATGACTTTGGATTTCCTGGGGGTTTTATTTAAGTTTGGGGGCCCTAGGAGAGAATCTATAAGGTCTCTGAGTTGTCTCCAAACCTAAGAAACTCTAGTTTGTGACTTGTCTTCTAAGGAATAAGCCTGTGTGGATAAGTTGCCCTGAGAGGCTCTGGGACTAGGTATCTCTCCTGCAATCAGCCAGAGTTCTCCAGGCCTGCAGGGGATATTAATCATCTACCCCCACACAGCCGCCTGGGTCCGGGATGATGGACTGCACCTGAGGCGTGTGCAGTGTATCACCATTTGGCTCAGCAGTGCAAGCTCTGTGTCCTTCAAGATGTTACCCGAGAATAATTCACAGTACGTTCTAGAAGAAAGTTTGCTGAGCAACTTGTGCGGTTTTGGATTGTCTCTCCTCTAATCACAATTGTCCGCCTGAACAGGCATCTTAACTAGGGAGTCTGGACCATAACCTCACATCTCACTCCTCCTTTTCTTAGTTCCCTAGCATAGGGCAGTGCTGGTGACCCAGATCTGGAGTCACGCAGATGAGAAAAGGGCCTTACCCCTCTTCCAACTCTGATCAGTTTCCCTTATCTGTGGAAGAAATAAGTCCCAGGGTTTGTTGGTGGTAGCTTGGTAGAGAGAGGATAGTCTCCTGGCTGTGGCCATAGTGGAGCCCTAGAGAGCCCAGGTCAAGACGAATTCAAGGGACATTAGCAAGGAGGGCTAAAGGTTGTTGTCACCGGTAGGCTCACCAGAAAAATGTGAGAGACCAGAGTCTGCCCAGACTGCATGCTTCTAGCATCCTCAAATTTTTGCCACTTGCTTTAACTTTCCTTCTCTCAAAAGTTGATATGGGTCTAGAGATCCCTGGTCCTCAAGGAGTTGGAGTAATGAGGAAAGCCTTGTTCTTAGGGACTTTTCCTAGACCCAGGGCACAGGGAAATAAACAGCACAGAATACCTGGTGGCCTTCCATCATGGGAATTTGCCCACCAGCTTTGCCGAGCTCCCATCTCCTGAATTTAAAAAAAGTATTATATATTAACACATATATATATTATATTAATGTAATATTGCTAAGAGCCTATGCTCCTAGGCTACACATCTGTGCAGCACGTTACTATACTGATACTGTTGGCAATTGTAACACAATGGTAAGTATTTTCCATATCTCAATATAGAAAAAACACAGTAGAAATTCAGTATTATAATCTTCTGGGACCACTGTCATATGTGTAGTTTGTCATTGATGGAAATGTTGTTATGTGGCATATGACTTGCACGCACACACACGAAGAAGGACAGTGTATAAGTTTTGCTCAATGAAATGTCTTGGTAGATATTGGTCCATCCCTTGCTTTCCATCAACAAATAGATAATGGAATCCCCTAAACCTAGAGGAAGAAGGCACTTCAGAGAGAGACCACTTTGCTGTCTCAGGGCCACACCTGCTGAGGCCCTGAACAGCAGTGCTTCTTTAAAGTGGCATTTGTCTGGGTGTCAGGCTGGGGACTGTGCTGAGACGATGCTGGATTGGCAGAACTCATTTCTTTTTCTGGCTGTGTTTCCCCAAAAGCCTGAGAGGAGAGGTTCATCTGAATGCCAGTCTTCAGGGGGAAAGGAAATAAGAACTGACCCTGGGAACCACTCTGCCCTGGACCGCTCCTTTGCTGTGCATTATTATTCCTGTGGGCTGGGAAGCTCCTGCTGTGCTCAGTGTGTTCTCCGAACTCTGCATGTTGAATCTGTGTATCTGGGCTTGGAAGGCCCTCCGAGGATAGGGTGGGCTATCCAGGTGACTGATCTCTGAGGGGCTGCCTTGGCCGCTCCTGTGCTTTCTCATCAGCTGAGATGTGGGTTATACCTGTGGGCTGCTGTCTTCCCAGGCCCTCTGTAGCCAAGTGACAAATCATATTAAAACACAAAGGCCACAAAAGAGACATCCTTCCCTCTTTGGGGGTTAGGGTCTTAGGTGCTGATGGGGGTGGGGTCTTGCCTTGGTTTCCAAGGGAAGCTACAGGTCCCTGAGTGTTGGAAGGAGGCATATTCTGCTTAGGTAGACCAGGCTCCTTTCAGTCAAAGCTCCATTTCATTTTCCTCCCTTCTTCTTTGGTCCACATCCCCTACTTATTCCCCTGAACTGAACTGTTCAGTCAAGTTTAGTTAGCTAGCTGTGATGGGAGAGTCCAGAATGCAGTTATCTTCCAAATTTCTTCCTATGCCAAGGATGTTAGCATAGGTTTTCCGTTTCAGTACCATCTACCCGCTGCTGTTAGACAGGGAGAAACAGAGACACAGAAATAAAACAGTATCTCTGCACTCCAGTTTTCTCTCCAGTGCTGATACCACTGGCTCCCCAAACCTTGTTGGCACACACATTAGTGCCTGAGAGACCTGAAGAGAGGCTTTGTACAAAATAGCTTTATTGAGCTGCCCTGGACTTTGCTTTGGGAAGATCAGCTGTAGCTCTCCTCTTAACCACTAACTCACCCTGTGTTCTCATGCAAGTTAGTTTACTTCTCTGGACTTGGTCTCCTCCCCTGCAAAATGAGCGGGCTAGTTTGGGCGGTGCCCAAAGGCTTTTCCTTTTCCAACATTCCCATCTCCAAGCTCAGAACTAGTTTGGCCATTCAGCCTTCTCCTAGTGCTGCTGCTCCAGGGGCAGGCTCACCAGTGTGTGGATTATGGAGGCCACTGGCTTCCTGGGCAGCTCATTTCCGCTGCGTATTACCAGAGGGACAGAGTCATTAGCCTGCTTTGCCTACTGAAGCCTTCACTCCTGAGATTTTATGTAGTGATGGCAGTTTTAGCCCCCAGGGCTAACAGCGGCAACATTTCTGGTTGCACTTTATTAATCGTGGAACTGAAGAGTGTGAGTTAGGGGAGTGCTGGCGGATGTGAAGGAGAGCAGACGTCTGCACCTTCAACGACTTCTGGTTTGGGTTGAGTCGGGTAGGGGTGGGGATGTCTGGGAACACACAGGCTGGGAAGGTGACTGGAGGGCTTCCCCTCTGCTGGGACATGCATATGGATTAGTAGGCTTGGGAAAAAGAAGTGGGAGACCCACGAATAAAATAGATTGTATGGAAGGAGGAGAATAAGAATAAAAAAGGAAGTGCCATGCAGAGTTGCTGCTTGCTGGTAAACTTTGGCCTTTGTTAATTCTATATAGGCCTACAGATGCTAGATTGCTAGTATTTTCTGAAAGGATCAGAAGAATAAGGTTGACTCTACACCGCTATGATATTTTCATCAGGACCAAACCATTCTAGAACTTGATGTCTGAAGAGCAGACAGACTTTTCCTACTTTTGGAATTTCTGCTACATTAGCAACTACAGGAACTAAGTCTTTTGTGTATCAACCCTATGAGGTGTTCAGGAAGAAAAAAAAGATGTGTACTAATAAATTCTAAAAATGCTACCAATTTTTTCTCTTGGAGAGTAAGGTAATGTCTCTGAAATCCCATAAATGGAGGGGCACTATTTAATTTTGTAGTACCTTGAGGCACCCACACGTATTTGAGAACAGAGTCATGTAATTTTGGAGACATCTACCAATCCCCCCACAACTTATGTTCCATGGCTCAGCCTTTGAGAAATGCTCCCATGGGTGAACTTTGATGGTAGAGGGTCAGCTTTGTTGTAGAATTGCAGTGCTTGCTGAAGGTCTGTGTGACTGAGATTTTATTTCTCTCTAGATCCTGGGAGAGACATATACATGAATTTATATTTTATTTTTGATAAATAGATCAAGGGAATCCTAAAACTCTAAAGTCAAGGTATAAATAAAGAATAAGTAAAAGGAAAATAAGGTGATCATAATCAGCATTAATGGCTGGTGAGGTATAATGCCCTATTTTTAAATCTTCCATTTGGGAGATAAAAATTTGAAGATGAAAGAAATACGGTAGTTAAGTGGCCAGAGGTGGGCAGTTTGCCCACATTAAGGCCTCTGTCTGCAGAGAGAGAGACTCCATAATGGAGGCTATCTCAGGCTTGATCATTCAGAACAGAGAGGCTACCGCAAACATGTTAACATTTTCTTGAAAAGTACAATTCCAGGGCAGTAAGAATGAGAGACGCGCAAGAGGAGGCAGGAAGGAGGCAAGGAACATACAAAGTGTGTGTTTCAACAAGAGTTAGCTGTAGCCTTACAAGAAGACACACAGTGAGTTGTTTGGTCACATGGGAAATCCTTGGAAAGAATGTAAGGAACACTCTTGAGATCTTGAAGTATCTTGAAACAGACTTTTGGAAGAAAAGGGAGGAAGAAGAATTTGCTGGATCCATCCTATGTCTTGTCTCCCATCATTCAGTGGGAGACTGACTTTTAGGCAGCTGCTGGGAGTGTCTGAGCCTCCCCAAATTTGGCTCGGTGAGACCTGATGACTGAGGTGCTGAGGCTCACACCAAGGCAGGCGTGCTGGAGGCCATGGTGCTCTTACTATGCAGGGAGGCAGAGGTGGCTAGCATCTGAGACCCTCCACTGGGCCAGCATCTGAGGTCCAGGGGCAGGTGGGCCAAGCAAATCTGAAGAGAAAACAAATCTAGTCCAGAAGGTGAACTATCCAGAGAAGTAGAAGCAGATAGGATCCTCCAGAAGGAGAATGAGGTTAACTTTTGTCTAGTGTCAGACCTTGGAACCTAGGTATGATGAAATAGGACGATGGATAAGGCAGACCACATGGTCAGAAAGCCACCCTGCAATGAAAGATGGACATGTACCATTTTATAGACTCTCCTGTGTGGTCATCTCCATCTGGGAGCCATCTCCAGTCTGGCTGGGGAAATGGGAGCACATGTGTATTGGGGGGTGGTTTGGCCTGTCCTAGTATTCAGACTATGACAAGTTTATTTTGGTTCAACCTTTGATAGTCTATTCCTAGAGACCCAAGTCTCCTTTGTGCAAAAATTCTCCTTCTTTTTGTGGTCTTCAGGCTGACCCTTGGCAGGCCTAGCTCAGCTGGGAGGCCACCTAGAGTTACATCTTCTTAGGAGCTGACAAAGATTGTTTTCCTCAAGCTTTCCAAATGTTTTGCAAATATAAAACAAAAACAAATCAAAAAACCAGAAACAAATAAAACAAACAAACAAACAAACAAAACAAAAAGAGAAAAGCAATCCCTCTCCTCTACCACATAAGTTGGGCAAAAACCTGGAGTAGCTTCTGAGTCTCTGATCTGCAGGGACAGAGCATCTCCTCCTTCCAGGAGGTGTAGTCCTTAGCAGGATTCTTTAGAGCTACTGGGAAAATTGAGGCCTGTGTCTGACATGAGCTTTGGGAATTGGACGGATTTGAACAGAGAGTTCATCTCAAGTTGCCATTTTTACATTGTCAGCTACTGATGTGGTGATGATGGTTATGCAGTTTGCCTAAGGTCACATGGTGGTAGTCAGGCACCGGCTTCAAACTCAGGCAAGCCTGAATCCAAAGTCTGTTTGGATCTCTTCCTTGCCCTATAGGGTAATGCTTCCCTTTGCTGCCCCCAGGCTTACCAGGTAATGATAATCACAAGTTCCTTGAGGGCCTTCAATTCCCTGTATACTGATGGCATAATACTGTCCTCAGAGGTGAATGTTATTAAGATAACACTTGTCAAAGCTTCCCACATTGATGTACTCTCCTCTCACCTTAGGGACTGGCCTTTCTGTGCTTCTAGGAAAAGTCCTCATGAAGGTCTGGCCTCTAGATTAGGGCTGGGTCTCCTTTTGGCTTGGTTGAGGTTCTGGTCTGTGCCTGGGCATGGCATCTGTTTACTGCTGTGGCTGCCTACCGCAGAGGTCACTGTGGCTATCTCCCCCTCTCTTGGGCATGGTGGCTCCTAAAAGAAGGCCATCACAGAATAAAATGGTCTTGCTTGTTTTTTTCTCCGGTTAGTAATTTTGAGATTCATCAAAGTGCCATTTTTAATGTTTTTGGATATAAGTAGAACACATGAAAAAAATGCTTTAATTTTGAGTTTGCTTTGAAGGACCTTCCAGACAACTTATGTCATTGCTTGGGCCATTTTTATGACAGTTTGGGCCATTTTTAGCATGACTGTTATTACATCTTGGAGAAATAAGGTTCTAGAACTGAAGTTTTTGAAAAAGGAACCGATCCCCTAAATATACAACAGTTTTGCTAGAAATATCATGTGTGTCCATCCCTTGGCATTTCTTAGATGCTGCTTTATTTCGGAGGTGAGGAGGTTCACTTCCTCATTATAAAGACCAATACAACTTGCCTTTGAAAAATTAGAAACATATTCAACAATAAAATGTTGGATCTGGGAAGGTTGACATAAGCATCTGGTCAAGTAGTTTTCCAACATTTTTCATGAAAACCTGAGGCTTCATGATGGAGTTTCAGAAATAATACGTTTATTTGATTCACATTTTATTCTAAAATATGTAAGCTATTATAAAAGCTCTAATAAAAGCAACATATGCTAGATAACATATATTAATGCATTATATTAACTTCATATATAACTCCAAAAAGTTAATTTGTGTTATCAGGTTAATGTTAGTTGTTGTAAAAACTAACGCAGTAGTTCAAATGTAGTAATAGAATAAAGCTTAAAGTTGGTGCTCCTGAATGTTGAGCAGCTGTCCATCAAGCAGAGATGTGGGGTCCCAGGATCTTTCCATCCTGAGCAGTAGTTCTCAACCTTCCTAATGCCGTGATGTATTTTCATTGTTACAAAGGCGTTGTAACCCACAGGTTGAGAACCACTGATCTTGAGGCTCCAGTATCTTTCACTTAGGACTAGCAGGTTCTCTATCTTATTTCTGTATTGGGCAGCAGAAGGAAAAAAGAACATGAAAGATGGGGTGGTGGAGATTCCTTGGATATGGTGGACATCCTCCCACTCATCTGCTTTTGGCTAGAAATCTGTTGTGTGGCCACATCGAATGGCGAGGGACTCTGGCAAATGTAGTCTACCTGCTCCAGAAGAAGAAGAAATGGGTTTGGCAGACAGTTAATTAGTCTCTGCCTTACCAGCTTATCTCTTGGAAGGATCTCTTAGTAGGTATCTTTTACCAGTATGTGTTTGGAAATCAGACCTATTATTCTGAGGAATAACTATTCTTTTTTTTTTTTTTTTTTTGAGACAGAGTCTCAAGCTATCCCCCTGGGTAGAGTGCCCTGGCATCACAGCTCACAGCAACCTCCAACTCCTGGGCTCAAGCGAGTCTCCTGCCTCCCCCTCCCAAGTAGCTGGGACCACAGGCGCCCGCCACAACGCCCAGCTATTTTTTGGTTGCAGCCATCATTGTTGTTTGGCAGGCCCCGGCTGGGGATTCGAACCCGCCACCTTAGGTGTATGTGGCTGGCGCCTTAGCCGCTTGAGCCACAGGCGCCGAGCCAGGAATAACTATTCTTAAACCATTTCTCTATGTGAATCTGAATTTTGAGACTGTGTAATTAACTTGAAAACAAGGTATTGGATTTTACTCCAAGTTCTGGCCCTGATATTTTTGTATTCATTAAAACAGCTTTATTGGTTTTATTGCTCATGTAAATATCAAGTAAATATCACAATTCAAATTTAAGCAAGGCCTTATGCTAATAAAATGCTACTTTTAATCAGCCCTATAAATTATGTTCTTCTGCATAAAAAAAACTTGAAAAAAGCACTAAGCAGATGCACTTTTATCATTTTCTAGGACATTGAGGCTCAGAGAGTGTAGGATACTTGCCCAAGGCCATACATTGCTAAAGAAATTGCTGATATTTGAACTCAAACTTGTTGGCTCTTAGGCTAGTTAGTGCTTTTCCTTCTATTTCCACTTGTTCCAGTGCGTCATGGCCCTAAGAATTGGATGTTTTACAGCTTGTTTTCTTTTTGGTTTTCAAGGAGGAGGACAGCTGAAACGTAAGGGCTGTTAATGCTATCATAGGTTTAATACCTTGCATTTTTGGTCTAACTGTGTTATGAATCAACAACTGACAAGAGTTCATGGAGCATTTATTAGACACCAAACATTATGCTGGGGGCTGAGGATGCAGCGTGAAGCAGGCACCTTTCTAGAAGGATCTTGCAGTGTAGCAGAGAAGCCGGTAAACATCTGAACGCAGTAGAAACGCATGTGTGAATAGGTGCTAGGAAGGGAACTAGCAAGGGCCTGACTAGAGCAAAACTGGGTAGGGTGTGCTCTTTCAGATGGAGAATTGGGGGCCGACGGACTACTTGGTTTGATTCTGGACACATTCTGGTGTTGCCTATGTGAGCAAGCCACGGTCCTGGAAGGAATGGCATCTTTCCCCTCTGGATGTTACCAGTGAGATTCTTGGCCTGGGAACGTAGGGCCTCAGTGTTTTTGCAGCCTAAGCATTATAAAGCTGTTGGAGGCTGCAGAATGTGCACAGATGTTAAATTAAGTACAAATAATTAAAAGATAAAAGCAAGTTAAGATTCCTCCAAGAGCTAAGTTAAAAAAAAAGGTTTTCCCTGATGGCTGATGAAGAAGCTAAGTAAAATCTCAAAGACAAATAGCCTTTCCATTTCTTTAAAGGGGTAGTTTGGCAGAAATCTTTATTAAATATTCCCTGTAATATTTGTGGCCTGACTTTTCTCTGTGAATTTTTACATCTACAGCCTGTTCTGGAATCTTTCTACAAAGGTGAGAATGAAGACAGAGGAGGCAAGACTATGGAGTGGGTGGATATTGAAGTGGACGCAGACTACAGGGTAGTGGGCATAGAAGTGGGTAAGTGGGGTGTGTTAGGTTGGGTGTCTAGGAGGGCACAAGGAGTGTTTCCAGAAGCTTCTCAGAGAGGGACACATGCTGGGAGGAAGCCTGCTGTCTCTTAGAAGCCAGGATGCTAGCTATAAAGGGACTATTAAAGAGCCTCTGGCTGAGCTCCCTTTATTTTCTGTAGGAGACTGAGGCCAGAGAAGGAAGGTAACGTGCTCAGACATGCACGTGAGTCAGTGATGGGGGCCAAAGCAAGAACCTCAGTGTTTTTGTTCCCATCAGGTCTGTTGTAGAGCTTTGTGGGGCCATCCGTTGAGAAGCCTTGAAGGAGTTAGTCTAAAGTAAGAAAAGAGGCAAATGCTCAGAAAAGAGCTTGATTCCATGTGAGAAAGTCTTGCCTTCCACCTGCTTTGGAGGCTGGAGTGATGTAATTAATATAGAAAAGAGTTGAGGACCAAAAATAGAGCCCTGTGTGACCACGGTAGCCTCATGGTCACCAGATGACACAAGAGCAGATGGAGGACAGGGTGAGAGAGTGCAACTGTTTTTTAACATCTGAAGTTGAAATTGTGAATCTGGTAAGAGTCATATCTGTGCTCACACTTTATGGATAGAATGATACTTTTATTTTAATGAAATTTTCTCCTTTTCCCCTTTCTTTTCTTTCAAAACATTTAAGTTTGTACAAAAAGGCAGAGTTCATTTCTTTCTTGTCTTTTCTACTTCTTTTTTTTTTGAAACAGAGTCTCATTTTTGTTGCCCTGGGTAGAATGCCATGGCCTCATAGTGCACAGCAACCTCAAACCTTTGGGTTCAAGTGATCCTCTTGCCTCAGCCTCCTGAGTATATGGGACTATAGGTGCCTGCCACTATGCCTGGCTATTTTTTCTATTTTTAGTAGAAACTCCTGAACTCAGGCAATCCACCCCAGCCTCCCGGAGTGCTAGGATTACAGGCATGAGCCACTTCACCCAACCAGAGTTCATTTCTTTTGAGTGAGGACAAGGAATCTAAGTTAGTGTTTTATGGAGCCTTTCAAGAATCTATGTCACATTTCTTTTCATTCTATTCTCCTGGCTCCCAGTACCATTGATGGGTAGATGAATCCTCAGTCTACTCTCCTCCTGTGGGCACCTGCTGTTGGATGTCTGTCTTACTTCCTGTCTCATGGTAGTCTCAATCTCAACATTTCCCTACCATAAGCTGAGTTTTCCAAAAAGTAGAGACTGAGACAAAGACTTATGAATTATCTTAGTCACAGTTCTCCAGAGAGATAGAACCAATAGGACATCGTGTGTATATGTGTGTGTGTGTGTGGGGGGCACCCCTGTATTTATTTTAAGGACCTTGCTCATGTAATTATGGAGACTGGTAAGGGCAATCTGTAGGGTGGGCCAGCAGGCTAGAGACCCGGGAAGAGTTGATGCTGCAGTTCACTCTGAGCGCCATCTGTTGCTGATTTCCCGTTTGCTTGCAGAAGGTCAGCCTTTGGTTGCATTTGGGCCCTCAACTAATTAGATGAGGCCCACTCACATTAGGGAGGGCTAAGTGCTTTACTCAAAGTGCACTGATTAAATGTTAATCTCATTCAAAAATATCCTCACAGAAGCACCCAGGATAGTGTTTGACCACATGCCTGAGTGCCATAGTCTAGCTAAGTTGTCACACAATATTAACTGTCATTTATGTGAATAACTTATTTTGGAAAATAATCCCAAGGGGAAGTGAGAGAAAAGAATAATAGAACATGGAAGATACAAAGCAACATTGGTCCTGGGCAGCTGATGATCCAATTTCTGAGCGAGGGAAGTGTTTTTCCATCGGGTCTCGTTCTCTCCTGGTTACCTGGCCAGCAGGAATCCTACCCTGCTCATCTCTTTGCAGCCACACCCCGTAAGGCTCCACTTGACACAAAATGGGTGCTCAATAAATGGGTGCAGATGAGACTCAGAAGGGACTAAGCTTAGCCTGCTGGTGGAAGGATGGCTGAGATCCTGACTCTGGAGGCTGGGAATGACCACGTTATGTCTTCTGGCCAAGTTAAGAACAGGTGAGGGCCTTGAATATCTGCCATGTGTTAGGGGCAGACCTGGCCCAACCAAGGTAGGGGTAGCTCTATTTGCCCCTGTGGAGCCCCTTTTTCTTACAGATTGAGGTGTAAGAAGCTGAGCCCTGCCTACGCAGAAACCAAGTTCTTGAGGTCCAGCCAGGGGAGGTTAAGCGTTGGCTCATTTCCCAAAGAGCCAGTGCTGTTAGGTTCTGAGAATTTGTTCCCTAATCTCTGCTTACAGGACTCCAAGCGGCTGGAGTCTGCATGAAAGGGGCCTTTGTCTGATTTGGGAATGGCTTTGGGGGCTAATCTCTCCTTGGATGCATTTTAATTCACTTTAATGACTCTGCCTCCTGTCAGGCTTTTCTTCTGTGAGGGGGGTTTGTTAAAGAGATTAGGAGGGGTGAACATGAGCCCCTGCATCTAGCCTTCCTCAGAGGTTGCTGTGACAGGGAAATAGTGTTCTGCAAAATGTATTAGGATGCTCTGGGAGTGAGTGGGGAGGGAACGGAGCAGAGAGCAGGAAAATTAGATATCTAATAAACACACTCACGTATAAACACCGCATGTCTTTACAGCCAGCACGTTCACCAGTCGGCTTCGATTTCTCCCCCCACCCACCCCCTGCCTGCCAGCGGTGGGAGTCAGACAAGACAGAATGATGTCATCCCCAGGACACTGTCCTTTCTCTTGTCTCTCTTTCTCTCTCTCCTCCAGTTTTGTATAAACACAGCTGTTTGTGAGGAATGCTGGCTTGGGAAAACATAAACTGTCTGCATTAGTGACCTTTCCTCCCCGCCACACACCCCTTCCTACTGAATGTGGGAGACTGGAATGCTTTCAGGCCAGCAGACCCATTGTCCTCATGTCTGCCACACCAGGCCTGTCAGCTTTCTAGTGGGGCCTGGGGTGAGTGGACTCAGGGACCCTGCAAAACCCAGCAGGCCAGACAGATGCTCATCAGCACTCTGGTTACAGGTGACACCTCAGACCACCTGTGCAAGATTCTCTGTGGGCTATGGCAGGGGGTGGGGTGGGTGGGGAGGCAGGGGATGTGGGCTGGAAGTTGGAGGGGTCAGAGGAATTCACAGCACATGCACGTGTTCCCTGATCTGCCAGCTGTGCCCCCACAGCAGCCTGGCCTCTGGGAGCTGAGGGGAATGAAGCAGCACCAATGGGCTTTGGCCCTCTGCCTTGGTGTTAAGCTATTGAAAAGAGGAGTTGGGGACAACGCCACCCTGGTCACAACAACCCACCCCTATTTCCAGTGCATTCATAGTCACAATTTGGGACCAAAAGCCTTTTATCCTTTCAAAGAGTGGAACACAGGGGCAGCTGAAGGGAGAAGCCAAGGCCGAGCTCCTGTGGTCCAGCTTCTTTTGAAATCTGGTGGTACTGTGGCCCACAACAATTTACTGGTGGTGGTTTTCCATTTCCAGATGGTGACCTCTGCGCCTTGGAGGTTAGGATGGTTTTTATTCAAGCTACTGAACTTGGCATTTTGGCTGAGATCATGCTCGCTTCCTGGCCCTTTGCCCCCATCCCAGGCTACTAAATCTTTCTCTGTGCCCTGCTCTCCTGCATGGTTTTGTGGCCGCAGCTGCAGAGGAGAAGTAATGAGCACTCCCCAGGCCTCCCTATCTAAGGCTCAGGCACCTTTGAATGGGACCCAGGGTGGCTGTCACTGTGGAATGAATAGATTCAGTGCTAGAGAGATGGGGGTGGTTGGTGAGCCAACAGCTCTCTGCAATCTCCTCTTAGGTTTCCATGGGGAGAGAAGACAAGCCTTCACTCACTTTGCCATGTTAAGTACAAATGGCAGAGGCATAACATGTGGCTACTGGTTGCCTCTCCCACGTACAATTTGTCCAGGAAAATGTCGATCTGTATCTCCACACTTACTGGCTACCTGCTGTGTGTTGGGAGGGTGCATCTAACTCTGCATCTGTTTCAGTTTTATCCTCACAACAAGAGTGTTAATAAACAGTGTGATATTATAATTAACGATGAAGAACCTGGTAGCTTTGGAAACATCATTCAACGAGTTAATGATGGAGATAAGAGTCACATAAGTGCAAATTTTTAATGTCCGTGCCTTCTAGGAATTCAGAAGGAGACAGAAGAGGGAGAAATGATTAGAACAAACTTGATAGATATAGACAGCAATTGCCCATGGGAGGTGATTTAAGAGTTAAAAATAATGCCCCTCCCCTCCCCAGGTTCTTTCCATATCTGACATAACAGAGTCATTCCTCTGAGTTAAGCATTGCTCTCCGGTTTTGCTCTGTTTTTGAATGCAAATATTTTTGAGAAAGTCATTTAGCGATTAGAATGCCTTATTTAAAAAAATCACCATTATATTCTTTTAATGTTTTATTTTAAATTAATGGTGTTGCTCATAAAGTAATACTTAACAGAAAATAGTTTGTATTGGAGCAAATGTCTGGGAGGGGACCTCTTAAGAGACTTGAGAAGTGTTAATCTTTGACATTTGGATGAGAAGCACATTTTAAGTAATTCCTAGAAACTGATAAAATCTGTTAGGAGAAATGGATTTCTCTCTCTCTTTTTTTAAGTAGTAGAAAATTTTACCTTTCTGATCTAAAAAAGAGATAGACAAGGGTGTTAACTTTCTGAGATTTACCTACATATTTGTAATCCCTCAGGATTCTGCTTCAAAGAAGGAAAAAGAAGGAATTTGAAAAGTTTGTTGGACTGAAGCTTCAAATATTACAAGATGAGATGATATTTGTAAAAGCACTTGGAACAACCCTAGAGTTAAATGAATGGAAGCTATTATTATTTCTCCCAAGAATTATGTCGACAACAAAGAGAATGAGAGGAACAGTTTCCTAAGGCAGCATTTCCCAAGAGTTTCCTGTTGATCTCTGTGCCTTGGTTTGTTAATAAATAAATGCTACATGATGGCAGTGCCTTCTGGTTAAATGAACTTGGGCAACACTGGGTTAAATGAAGTTAACCATATTCCTTTGCATAGGAGTCATCAGAACTTTATATGTAGCAGCAGCTCATGGTCATTCTCCCAGGGGGTGGGCAGTATAGCCTAGGGGTATCCTAAACTGGTTAGACTGCTACAGCATTCTTGTTTTGGGAATAGAGAATAGGGGTGACATTTCTTAATACCAGTATTCTCTAATCAACAGTCAGTGGCTATAAGAGCTTTTGACACTAAGATGTCTTTAAGTTTTGGAAAAGTGGGGAGTTAGAGTCCTAATGAAGAGGATAGTGAGTTGTAGATTAACAAATGAATATTTATATCCATTGTCAATGAATAAGTTTGAGGAATTGACTAAGATGGCATTTTGACTTGGCCGTTTAAGTCTATTTTATACCTAAGACCCTCCAAGGTCCCAAGGATTGGTAAAACTGCATGGAAGATACATGTATTGGGCAATAATCAGCCTTGATCTCTTTCTCCTTTAAGCTATTCTGGCCACTGCTATTAAATTAATATCTGACATATCTCTCATCATGTCACATCGAAAGGTTCATAAAATCAGGTTCAATCCCTGTAGTCTTGCATGTAGAGCCCTTAACTTTTTGGCCTGGTGATTATGATGCAGTGGTTCGGATAGTCGGAATTCAAACCTTAGCTTTAACAATTAATAAGGTTATGAGCTTGGACAATTATTTAGCTTCTCCATGCCTCAGTTTCTTCCATCTGTAAAATGGGAATGAAATCATTACTTAGTGAGTCATCAAGTTTAAAAAAGACTGCCTGCTAGATATTAAGAGCTCAATAAGCATTAGCTGTTGCTGTTATTGACATCTTATCCAGGTCCCCTATGTGTACTCCCAGCCCTGCCCTACCCAAAGGAGAAACTCACCGTGCACTTCCCCCACTTAGAATGCATTGCCCATCCTCATCTTTGCCTGCATAGGAAAACAGCAAAATGTATCTCCATGCTCCTTGCTCCATGAGAACATCCTAGATTCTCCCAACTTTCCCTCCTCTAAATCCCTAATATTCCTCTGTAGGTGTCTTAGATTTTTAATATTTAGCTTTGTATCTTTGTGTAGTTTAGCTTGTCCTTAGAAAAATGTCTTATTTATTTTTGATTTCCTGATATTTAGTGTAATACAGTCATCAATTACAACTTCACTAAAAGTTGGCCTACTGAAATACAGACACCTCCCTCAGTGGGATCATTTTTTCAGTCCGTACTTGTATACTCTTCACTAAAATTTTATAATTTGGTAAGGATTGGTGAGCATGCTCCCCAGGCTAGGCTAGACATAGAGGTAGGAGAAGTCAGGAAGAAAGAAGGAAGAGGATTATGTATTATGATTACATATCTTCATTTGTTGGGGAGGGGGACTTACCAGTTAAAAATACCCTATCCCATTTTCCCTGTTTATGCCCATCATGTATAGGGATTGTTTGCTTAGTTTATGGTTAGGGAAATTAGGAAAAAAAATCAGTTACAACTCCTGCCTACAATTACAATTTTAATAGTACAACTATGAGTCTCCATAGCTGCCAGCCACATCATTTCTTTCATACATTCAACAAATATTTTCTAAGAACCTACGTACTGAGCACTGTGCTGGGTTAAGGGATATAAGGATGAACAAGCCAGGCCTGGTATCTCACACTCATGAAACCTGCAGTCTGATGGGGCTACAGTAAAATAGAATATGCAATTGTTAAACCAGGCACAGTCATTAGAATACAGTAGGTATTTTATCAATATTTGTTTACTGATTAAATGACTGAATAAAGGAATCAAGACAATTATTGCTCCAGGCTGGCTTTGCTGCTATGTTGGGAGTGGGGGCAAAAGCCATGTGTCTTGTACACAGCCAGGGAGTCCATCCACAGAGACAAGACGTGACATTTAACTCTAGTCAGGGCAAGGCAAGCACTGCTTTAGATATCATGTCTCGTGCATAAGCTGGCTCTGCTTGTAGCTGGAAGGCAGCATTCCCACCTAACTCCTCTGCCTTTAAATGGCACGTAGCCCTGCAGTGTCGTGTAGCTGCTGCCATCTCTCAGAAAGCCCTCACAGTCCTTTGCCCGTCCTGTGAACCACTGTTAGCATTGTCATCACCGTTAATATTTTTGTGCCTTCGCTGTGGGCTCTGTGGGCCTCTTCCTGGTATCCTCAGCCCTACACAGAACCCGGTGTGTAGCAGGTACTCAGCTGCTGATGGGATGTGTGTGTGTGAGAAAATGTCCTATGTGATGCCTCTAAACATAGGCCCAGCAATTGCCTCCCAACTTCTCCTATGTCTGAAATTTGAACCCCATTAGCAAACCCCCTTCTCTGACCCTGATTTGAACTTTAGTTTGCTAAGCTGAAAAGGGTGAAAGGCGTAAAATGGAAAGAGGAGCAGACGTTTCCTTAGTCCCATGGAATATTTCACCCTTGTGCACGCATTCCAAAACAGATCAGGAGCCAGGTGGTGCTGGCTGCTGTGCCCCTCACTCCCGACAGGCAGATGCGAAGGCCTGGCCGGGGACCTCCATGGCCCACAGAGTATGTGCAGGCCATACCGTGACCTGCAGCTGAACTGCTGAGAGGCCTTAATATCAGTGCAGCTGCTCTTGGGGCGGGAGACCTGGGGGGAGGGAAGGCCGCGTCTAAGGAACAACTCCCAGATTGTTCTTTACAGATTGGGATAATTCCTGAAGGGCTGGGTTGTCTTCCCCAACTGGGTAGACCTGTGGAAAGAGGTCCCACAAATGTCCAAGAATGCTGAGACTAGAGATAAAACAGGGAGAAAGACCAGCCGTGGGAAGTTATCCCTTTCCCATGCCCAGTGTGTATGTGTGTGTGTGTGTGTGTGCGTGTGTATGTGTGTAGTGGGGGGAGGAACAAAGAGAGATACAGAGAGAGATAGACATTAAATGGGGAAACACCAGGAAATATTCCATACTATTCAAGTATGTGAAAATGAAACAAGTGATTATGCTGCATTTTCTTCCATTGGCTCATGTGTCTCCTCTGATTCTGGGTAAACCTTGAACACAGGCAGAGCCCTACAGAGCAGGTGAGAACACTGAAGATATTTGGCTCACACCTCAAATTCCTGGAGTCTCATGAATTCCTTTCTAGGAGTTGTTATAACCATGAATATGTGGTCAAGGTGACAGTGATGGTTTCCTACTTCAACCTCCTTATTTTCCAGATAAGGCATCTGAGTGTGTCATATCTTGCCCCAAGGTGCTATGGTTTGAATGTTTCTCCCACAAACTATGTGTAGGGAACTTAGTTCCAATGCAACAGTGTTCAAACTTTGGCCCTAAGGAGAGGTGATTAGGCCATGAAGGTAGAGTGAGTAGATTAATGCTGTTATCCTATTATCATGGAAGTGGGTTCCTTATAAAAGTGCTTTCTTTCTCTGTCTCTCTCTCCATCATGTGAGGACACAGAGAAGTAGAGAGGCCTCACCAGAAACTAGATTCTCTGGCACCTTGATCTTGGACTTCCCAATGAGAAAATCAATTTCTGTTCTTTGTAAATTACCCAGTCTATAGTATTTTTTTTTTTAATATAGCAGAAAAAAACGAACTGACAGAATGCAAAGATATTTTGGGAATGGAGTCCTGGTAGTCAAGGAAGAGTGACTGCCTCATGCATACTGTGTATGGGAGGGTCCTGTGTGCCTCGCAGGCTCCTTCTGGCTGGTTTTCCACCTGGTCGCCCTCTGGGTTTGCTGTTAAACAGGCCCTGTCTGAAATGTTGTGTGGTGAAGGGTGGTGCTGGGCAGCAGGAGGCTCACAGGATGTGATCTAACGTCCCCAAACCACTCACCTGCTAATTGGAGGGCCCCATCCCACTCAGCATGGTTCCATCCTCAGATCCCAGCCCAGCCTCTGTCTGTGGGGCATTCTGAAGGAAGTGTGGCTGGCTGGGTTTCAGCACCATCTTAGGCCCTAGAGTGGAATTCACGGAGTTCCAAAGGCATGAAGATGACAGAGGATACTTACTCAGTGAGGGCTGGAGTTGCTACCCATCCTGCAAGGTAGAGGCAGTGGGGCTGAGCTTCTATCTCAGAGGGTTTTCTGGTGTCTGGGAGCCTCTAGCCTGCCCACAGTGCAAAGCTGTGTCTACTCAGAGGTGGCTCCTGCATAGTCACTTCTCATCCTCTCCTCCCCCAAAACTTGGCTCTGCCTTTTGTTGACATGGCCAGGAGAACAGGGAAGGAATGAGCAGAAGAAGAATGGATGAGGTTTTGGAAATGACTAACGGGAATATTAGGTGATCTATAAAGGGGAAAATTGTCACCAATGTTGTTTCACTGATAGAAACTGCAGATTAGACTGTGTTGGTCAAGCTCTTACAGGTTATAAGAAGAGGCACACTACATCACATTTCAACTCCTGGGGTTTCTTGCAGACATACAGAGGGGTGCAGGGCAGCATGCAATCTGAGCTCCACTGCAGATCAGCGGAAGGGACCCTGTGCTTCCAGGAAAGTGAGGACTGCACAGAGCAAACCCTCTACCCCATTTAGGGTTCAAGATGATTTCTGGGGATTTGCCTTGTTATATGTGTTTTAATTTTTTACAGAAGCCATAGGTCTGGATGTTTCCAAGTGCAAAAAGGGTCTTAAACCTGTTTAAGTGATAGAGACGTTTAAAACTTCATGTGGAGAAAGTGGAGGTAGGAAGGACTATGTGTAAAATGTGTTCATGTGGATGGACTTCTTTGTGATTTTCTTTACCCATTCCCCCTGGAAAGTTTGGTCTTGACTTAGGCTGTCTTCTCTTCTTCCCTCATGGTCTAAAGACAGCTGCTCGCAGCAGCCATGGCAATATAGTTTCACATACAGGCAGACAGGGAAAGCCTGCACTAAAAGCTTCTCCTTTCCACCTGATTGGCCAGTTTAAGTCATGTGCCTACTTCTAGACAAATAGCATTGCTCAGGGAATGCCACGTGCTGATCAGCCTAACCCTGAGCTCTTGAGCCAAACACTAGTCAGGGAGATGAGAGTTAGTGCCCTGAGAACCCACATCTGGAGGCACACAGGAAAAGCAGACAACAGAAGAAGAGAGAAAGCGTGAGACATGCTCAACAGATTCCCAAGAGAGTCTGCCACACCTGCATGTAAGCATCCCAAAGAGAGCTGTCTGTACCCTGGGCTCACTGGGCAGATTTCGTCTCTGAGGTTGTTGGTCTCCCCTACCCTCAGCAGATTTGTGCTTGCCTATGCTCCCCTTTCTCTGGCCCCCAAAGTTGTTATAAGACAGCAGGTTGGTTTTTCTCAATACCTAAGGCATAAGCTGCAATAATTTTTGCAGGAAATTACTGCATAAAGCCTTTGTCATAACTGGTAGGCTTCTAGAGGCCTTATGGCTGATTCAGTTCAGAAAGGTTGAGCCCGTTGCCCAAGGTCATGCCCAGATGGGCGTCAGAGCCTGCCCTACAAACAGGTCTTTCTTCTGCTCAGGGAAGATGTCAGTGTGGTAGAAATGACATTAGCCCTCTGGGGGTAAAGATATGTGTAAAGAATGCAAATTTTGACCTTTGGTGAGCTCTCTAACTTCTCTAGGCCTTGGTTCACACACTAATATAATAAGGGATCTTACTAGAAGATATTGACAGTACCTTCCAATTCTGAGAATCTGTGAATAGCTTTAGATTACGAGGCTCTTCCAAGAACCTGACAACACTTGCTCTATTAGATCATTTGACTGCAGATTATTTGTTTAAATAGTTTCCCAGGAGTGACCCAGAACATTCTACATAATAAACCAGTTGTTAAATCATAAACAATATGGAAAGGATTCATCATCATTACACTTCAACGGAACATCCCTGGGGCTTTTGGGCTGCTTGGACACTCTGCGTAGTAGAGTATTGTCAAGGATTCCCTATGTGGGTGATCATTTTTCCAAGAATTAGAAAAAAAATAACAGACTGTAATAAACATGAAAACTCTACTGGAAATTATGTGCTTTTGTGTGTGTGTGTGTAAACTAGAACTGTGAAGAATCAAAGAAATTAGGCTGTGTTCTTCTTTTACCTCCTTTCTCTTCTTATCTTGGTGTTATTGTTGCCACCCCCCCATCTCGTCACTGTCAAGTTTTCAGCTTATGGCCCACTGACCCCTATTTAACTAGTTGAAGTTTACAGTGTTATGTTTTCCAGAGTATTCATAGAAAGTTGTAAAGCTTTCAGACCCAAAGAGTCTGGGAGGACCAGACATATAAGGACAGGGACAAATAAGGGCAGCCTAGCATTCCCAATGTGGCATTTGTGTGTCTTTTTGCAATAGTTTCACCCAAAAACTCTTGTCCTGAGTCTCTCTGGCTTGTCTTGAGTCAGTGCTGATCACCATGACTTTGATTCACCAAGCTTGAGTCATGGGGGTAAGGCCAGTGAAGTGGGACACACCCAGCCATGGGACTGAGCAAGTGAGGTGTGTGTGGGGGTCTCCTAAAGCACATTTACAAATGCAAGAGGTGAGTATTTCTAGGGGTGTCCAACCGTTTTTTTTTTTCTGCTACCCATTGGAAGAATAAGAGGTGTCTTGGGCCACACAGTAAATACATGAATACTAAGGAAAGCTGATTAGCAAAGAAAAAAAAAAAAACCAAACCAAACAAAAAACAAAAGGGTTGTGCATACTATTCATGATATCTGACACTACAGATAAGCAAAAAGAGTCCTCACAAAATCAGCAGGTGGCCCAGGGGCTGCAAGTTGGACACCCAGTGGGAGGGTGGTTCCTACCTGGAAAGTCTTTCAGAACTTGTAGTACAGCCACAGGAAGGCAGCCATGTGCTCATCTGAGACCTGTCTGCTGCTCTGCCTTCTCAGATGGGGCCTCATAAAAGGTGAGGGTCTTTCAGTATGTGTGGTAAGGTAGGTTAGGAGTGGATGGAAGGCCCGGGAATTGCTGAAATGGGGATATGTGTGTTGATTTTAGTTTAGGCTGCTGAGATGGAAATAACCACTGCAGTCTGAGTCATTTTTGCATCTACAGCAAAAGGAAGGCGGAAGAGGGCCCAGCAGGAGCCAGGATCTCTGTACATAATGCGGCCATCAGGTAAGCCATGTTTGAGTGGCATCTTAATGAGAGACTGTGACTCTGTGGTCAGCTGGCCTCCAGGTCACTGTCGGGCTCTGGATTTGCCAGCCCCTGCTGTCTGCTTTACTGTGGCATATGTTGACTCATGCAGACTGATATCTCACCCCAGCAGGTCTCCAAGATACCTATAGTGGCTGTCCTCCTTCCGAGCCTCCCTGGTAGTGTGGCCGCCTGTCCCCTTTGCCACTCGTTTTGTAATGCAGGGGTACTGGGATATTGCCAAGATATAGCTTTGCTCTGCGCACACATGGAGACCTTCTCAGAGAGATCTGAGACCACCTCCAAACCCCAGGCCTCATATAGGATGGGGCAGTGGAGATGGATCCAGCTCTTAATATCCAATAGGGGAAGCTTAGTGACTCCCACCTCCTTCCAGTTAGAAGGTTATAGGGTCCATCAGATGCCATGATCCTGATTCAAAACCCATGGATGGTCATGAAGCCTGACTTATTGTGCTGGACAGGAAGCGTTTACTATATTCACAAAGGTTATTCTTTTATTTAATTCTTTTGTTAAATTTTTGCAGATTGAAGGGGCCAAATGGAAGTAGTTTAGGAAGTCCCTAAACTAACTGAAACCCCCAATGTTTCAGTCATTGTTTTCCTCTATTATTTTTTATCCCTGGTGACTTTGTCTGAGTGAAGTCAGAGGGCAGAACAGGACAAAAGTGGGGATTGCAAGAAGAGCATGGGGTTGGGGGCTGCACCCACTTTTAGGTTGAACAAAGTGTATTTCCGTGCTTTTTGTCATTTGTGGTGTTGGAGCTGTAGGGCATCTCAGGGTTCTCCTGATGCTCAATGGAGTGATAGAGAAGGGCCATCCATGTCACAGGTCATGTCCTACCATAGCACTGATGGAAAAAATGGGGATGTCCTGGCCATGCAGACAATTCATTCTAGAGAATTCCAGAGGGCACTTTGTAGGCCCTTGGAAGCAATTTCCCACTCCATGGAGGTATGTCTATAATCCCCAGCTGTCCCAGCCTGAAACTGCTGTGAGCACCCTGTCAATGGAAGTGATCAAGTGGAGGCCAAAGGAGCAGCAGACAGGGAAACCATACTCGTGCAAAAGTGTGCTCTAAGCATGCCCTTAATTCTGTGAGTCCACAACTCACCAGAGCGAAACTCTCCCTGGCTCAAGATTGATGGGTTCTGATGCTGTCCTTATTTCATGATCCTGGCCTGCCTCGGATGCTGTGGCTGAGGCCTAGGAAGTGTCAACACCACCCAGGCCAGGCCAGGTGTGTGCACCTGTTGGGACTTCCTCTCAGGTCTCTATCAACAACTACCTGGATGAATCCCAGGATGTAGGGTGTGTCCTTTCTTCCCTGGCCTGGCTTTGTCTGCCTCCACTCCCCTCCACTGCCTGCCCCCAGTCCCCAGAGCTATTTATTTTATTTTTAACCTTCAGAAAAGACACATATGCTCCCTCTGGGAGTGAGAGGTACGAGGGTTTGACATTCTCCCCAGGGAGCAAGTTGTTGAGTGGTAAGTTGGAGAAAGGAGTTTTTCATCTATTTTCTGGTTTGGCATGAACACCAGGAGACAGAAAAGGAGAGTGAGTAGGGAAGGGACAGATTGGGAGGGGGAGAGTGTCACTTGTTCATGCCTAGACATGTGCCCCAATCCAGAGCAGAGCTGAGAAAGGGCAAAAGCATTGGCCATCTTGTGTGGTGGTCACCAGATAAGAGTGAGTAGGTAGGAGAGAGCTCCTCATGGCTGCTCCTAGGCTTCCCCATGGGCTATGTCCACTCCTGACTCCAGGGTAGATTGGTTCAATGAATGCTAGACTATGAGGGTGGCATTGACCTTGTTAGTTAGAAGGTGTAAATCAGACCCAGAGAGTCTCCCAGAGAGCTGGCGGCAGAGCCCAGGCAGGCCTGGAGTATCTGGGATCTTTTCTCCTTCTGCCATGGGAGTTGCAAGATGCCCTGCTTTTACCTGGACTGTGCAAACAGGATCCCCACATGTCTGAGCTGCAAAGAACACCCCAAATAGTCTGCCTTTCTCACATAGTACAGGTGAAGAAATCAAGACTCAGAGACGTAAAATGCTAAGAAGGATGTCTTGACTTTTCCATGTAGATACAACATTGAAGGCAGGCAGGCTCAGCCAGCGACCTTAGAGCCCCATAGAAAGTAAAAACAACCAAAACTGTCTCAGTACTTTTCTTTTTTTCAAAGGGCTTTCATGCCTGCTTCTCATGGTGGTAGGCTTTAAGGTTTCCATCCTTGTAGGGCTCTACCATGAGCAGGTCATAAGCACACCCTGTGCTGGGCTCTGGGTGTCTCTGCACACCTGGTGAGCAGGAGGAACACTTCATCAGTGGCCTGGGGCGTGGTGGCAGCAGCTTGTCTGTTTGTCTTCTGCATCACTCGGTAAGTCACTGGCAGAGTTTTTAGTCCAGTCCTGGGTCTTGGGGCAGGTGGGAGCCCCTGAATGACATTGTCAATCAGTGGAGGCCCAGAGTGAGCATTTTCTGCAGAGTCAGGAGATTTCTGCACCCAGGTGGCTGTAAGTTCTTTTGGCAGTGTGCTGTGATCTTTGGCAGGTGCTGGGGTGGGCAGGATGGAGGAGAGACCACTGCCTGCACTGTGCATTTTATCACCCTCTATGATTATAAAGAGCAACCCGGACACCAGGTCTCACATTCTCCCACTTGTCCCTCTTTATGGCCTGGGAGTGCAAGAGTCTGGAGGACTCTGGACAGGGGTTACTCATCTCCTACCCCTTCCATCCCTGGCCTGGTGTCCAGTGTCTCACACACAGCTGGGGCTCTTACAAAGCTTGCTCCATCGTGCTAACCCTGTAGGCAATGCAGAGCTCGCGGTCTGCCCCTCTGGGGCTTCATTCACAATCTTCTGTCCTCATGAGCCTAAAGCATCCCCATCCTAGATGTGCACAGACCTCATGCAAACCACCCCTGACTATGTAGAAACTGAGCCCACACTCCGGGTGGGTGGTGCCTGTCGTTCCTGGCACCTGCTTCATCACTTCGCCCATACTCACTGTCTGGAAATTCTTTGTGGCTGCCCAAATCCCACTGTCCCTCTGGGCCCCCTCCCTTTCCCCTCAGATGGCAGCTGTGTGTGGGTGAGACCCCAGACCTGGCCGTGGCTCTCACTTCACCCATCTCCATTCATCTTTCCCTAAGGTCATTTATCTTTGTTTCCACCTACAAAGCACTCTGCCAGCCACTAGCTCATTAGGTCTTTATTGCTGTGAAGAGTGTTAAGATGGAGTTTCTAAGTTGAAGACAATTCAGTGAAGGCACTAAGGCTCTCAGAGACTAAGGGACTTAGCCAATGTGACAAAGCCAGTGGGGACTGTGGGGGCCCAGGTCACTGTACTCCCATTCAGGGGCATTTGCACTGTAGTCTTTCCTTACTCATAGCCCCTGCAGCCTCCCCGCACTCCCTGGGTGTTTTGTCTAGTCCTACACGTTTAGGGCTGTTTATAGCAGCCACCTGCATCCCTTTTCCCTTCCCTCCCTGTGTCTCCTGTCCCTGAGCATTGTTGCCACCACCTCAGTGCAATCCACCTCAGCCACTGTGTGACAAGGGACACATGCATGTAGACTGAGCACACGAGAGACTCATAAGTCGAGAGAGACAGAGACATGAGACCAGAAGAGAGAGAGGTAAGAGCAGTGGAAGAGGTAACGGGTGGTAATGAGAGACGAGAGATTGGTGTCAGAAGACCAGATGCTAAACCCCGCCTTGCTGCCCACTAGCTGAGACACTTGGGAGAGGCACACAGCCTCTTGGAGCCTCATTTTTCCCATCTGTAAAATAAGCATCACTTATTTAATTGTGTCATTTTTTAGGTATCCAGGATACATCAGTAGAAAAAGAAGAGTTAAAAAAAAAGTCTTGTCTTCTTGTGAGTGAAGGTAGAAAATGCAAACAGATGTGACAGGTGAAGGATTGAGTATACGAGAAGACAGACATCTGTAGGGTGTTAGTCTGGGTTGATGACAAGTCAGAATTGAGCATCCAAGGAGTTCTCTGACACAAATGCCTGGGGAAGGAAAACAGAGAAGCTGCTGGAGTAGGGTCTGGAGACCACCAGCCACTGAACAAATTTGACTCTGAGTGGAGAGAAAGAGAGAAGGCTGGGTGGAGGGACCCTGGTTTGTCAAAGCCATGGGGGAGTTACTCCTTAAACCAAAGTTGGACACCATGTCAGGGTCTCAGGTCTTCAAAACCCACTCAGTCATCGCTGGGGCCAGTTCTTGCGAGGTGTGGGCTCAGCTCCATCACAGCAGAGCAGCTGAGGCCCTTGGCCAGCTCTGCCACCTGGAGCTAGAGGTCTATCGGGTACATTCTCATGGCTGCTACATGTGAGAAAAGAAATGCTAAAGAACGGTGCAGGATTTAAGGAGACAGGAGTGGTGTTGGGAGCTGGGCAGATCATACTGTCAACAGGATGGGCAGGGTGGGCCTCACTGAGAAGATGTTTGAACAATGATTTGGAGGAGGTGAGGGATAGGGTCGTATAGATGTCATTGCCATCGTTCTTGACATCATGCTGCATGAGCCTTGCGGGACAGTGGTGAGGATGGTGTGGATTCATGCATGGGAAAGCACTTTGTAACTGTATAGACCTGGCTGCCAGAGAACTAACAACAAGTCCATTTGTCTTCGCATCTTGAACTGACATGTCCCCCAGAGATGAGATGCTGGCCTCTGTCCATCCCATGTCAGAACCCCCACTGGGGAGGAACTGCCTGGATGAGCACGCAGCCGTTGGCAGAGCAAGGTATCCTGTGTCTGGGGCACGCTGCGCCCAGGGGTCCAGAACCCTCTGAAAGGCCGAAACGAATAGCCCCCAAAGTCCCCAGAGAATGAAATCTTATTTTAGGCTCAACAATGGGATATAAAACAAAATCTTCTTTTCTCAGACAACTAAATGAATATATTATTCTCCCTGACAACCAGAGTTAACAATAGCTCCTGATAAGAGCTCACTTCTGTCTTTGTGGTATCTTGGCACAGAGTCCCGTTAGTAACCAAGTATCTACTGTGTGCCAGACTCCATGCTGAGTGAGGGTCACTTAACTTGAGTTTCTTGAGTATCTAAGTGTTCAATTCACTTTACAAAAATAGGAAACTGAGGTGAGGCCCCTAGGATTCCACAGTTGTTAAGTTGTGGAGTGAGGATTCAAACACAGGCAAGTACTATCTGATGGTCTGTGTCCCCCAAGCCTGTACCCCTTGTCTACATGCCACATGCCCCTGAGAGAAAGGGTGGACCACATTCATCCCCACTCGACCCATACATGCACAGGATCCCAGCAGCAGGAGGGTAATGGGTGGCCAAGGCCCACTTCATCAGCTGTCTGCACCTTGGAGGTGAAAGGGTGGCCTATTATCTATTATTCTCTGGAGCTGTAGCTCTTAAATTAGACTTTGCATCAGTATTACCTAAGGGAGATTGTTGAAATACGAATTCCCAGGTTCTGCCATCTGGAAATTCAGAATAGGTAGGTTCAAAGTAAGCCCAAGAATCTGTATTTTAATAAGCACCATTGGGTTGTGAGAACACGCAGCTAGTTGGCCACCATCAGGTTATGGAATAGTACCTTTGACGGCATTCCTAAGGGTTCCTGTTCTTCCTCTTGTCAGGAAAAGGGCCAAGGAACAGTAATGCTACTCACCTTACCTTGTGACATGCCCAGATAACTTCTCCCTAGCTCCAAAGGATAGAAACCTGGACCCATCCCACGTCAGAGGGAAATTTGGAGATCTGGGGCGGGAGGGGTTCGTGGATGTCCTTTATGTGGTTAAACTTCCTCTGTCTGTTCAGAAATGTCCTTGTGTCCCTTAGAGAAGGTGGGAAAGTTGGTGCAGGTCCAGATCCTGTCCTGAAAAACTACCATATCTGAGGACAGGAACCTCAGACAACCTATCCATCCCCTCGGGAGGCATATGGACCACAGAGTAGAGAAATGGTTTGTGATCATGTGACTAATGGCTCCAGACCCAGGCCTGGAGCCCGAATCTCCTGATTGCCATGTCAGCCCTTACTGTACATTTTTTCCTGAGCCCATAGCCATGTGCTTCTCTCATGCTCAGCATCCACTGTCCAACGTGGTTTAGCAGACCTGCTGGCCCTCTGTGGAGGCACACAGGGGTGCATGCTGGGCCTGGTGGGTTATACACCCAGCTCCCATCCTCCACATGCAGCAGTGGTGATGCCCGCAGGCACATCAAAAACCCACCCTGTCTCCACACTCCACAGTTCTCTCCCCTGCTTCCAGCCAATGGACTAGGACCTGCCCCAAGTTTATTGTTCCCTGTGGTTCAGTAGTGTCTGATGCGATTTCCCACGCAGCAGGCAGATGTTTCCTTAGGTTACACAGAGTGTTTGCTATACACCAGGTCTAAGGGCTCAAGACCTATCAACTCATTGAATTCTCATGACTATCTTGTGAAGAAGATTCTATTATCATCCTCACTTTCTAATGAAGAAACTGAGGCACAGTCGGGTTCAGTGATTTGCCCAAGGCTATGGAGCTGGTGGGTAGCAGAAGCAGATTTTGAGTCCAGGCTCTGGGTCCAGAGCCTGTGCACAATTTATGCTCCTGTGGGATTTGTATTTCAATTGTGTGTTGAAAAACAATAAAAAATTAAACGCCAGTTGGGAGATGCAGACTCCAACACCATGTTATTAGGTCTTGGCTAAGACAAGCAATTTTTTAAAGCAGACAAGCTTGAGAAAAGTTCCTCCAGGGGAGGAGACTGAGGCCCCAAGAGCTGGAATAACTTGTCCACCGTCCTGCTGCGAGGTAGTGGCCAAACTGTGGCTGGAACCCATTTTCCTAGCACCGACTTCAGATTTACAGCTTTCGCCCTTAATGTTAGAATGAACGTGGTTTTGATGTAAGCCACGAGTTTCATATTTTAACTCATTAAAACTTCATGTAAATAATTTGGAACCAGGCATACCCCATGTTTTTTTTTTTTTTTCTGAGAAAAAAATTAAAATCAATTTCCAAAAGTTGTTTGTCCAAGAGCACAGTTCAGGTTCTACTGGGGGTTGGGTGGGGCAATTAAACCACCATTTGTATGTTTCATTTGAGACATAGTTGAGTTATAAAGCTCCGTGGAAAGCAGTTATGGGTAAGTGTTCCTAGCCTAAGGTGACCAGATGTCCCACTTTTGGTGGGACAGTCCCAATTTTTAACAATTTGTTCTGCTTCCCATGGCATTTTTAAAAAGTCGCAATTTGTGGAAAGAATGCATGACAAGCTAGGGAACAATAGGAGAATGGGAAGGGAATATATGGTTGGCTGCTGAAAAGGTTAATGTGACTCCATTTGTGAATGAAGAGGTTAATGTAACTTCATTTGGAAATGAAAAGGCTAATGTAAACTCCCTGCTCCCTTCCTGGGCAAGGTATCAGAAGGAGACTGGCTCCCTCCCTTGCTTCTAGGCAAGGACAGTTAGCTCAGAAGGAGCCAAACTGTCTGGAACAAATGAGTAGCGCCTCCCCTCCCCCAGAGTAAGGTGACCAAACGTCCTGCTTTTGGTGAGATAGTCCTGCTTTTTAACAATTTGTCCTGCGTCCTGCGGCATTTTAAAAAAGCCTCGATATTTGGAAAGAATGCACGACAAGCTAGGGAACATGAGAGAACAGGAAGGG
>CAUYQV010162255.1:0-35134 GCA_963574575.1 Galagoides demidoff | reverse complement strand
GAGAAAATGACATGAAGGCTGTGTTGATCAGTTTGATGGAAGTATTTCGGATTGCATGCGAAAACCCCACACTGTACCCCAGAAGTGCATTAATGTACATAGTTACCATTCAATAAAATTAAAAAAAAAAAAAAGAAAATTGCTAAAAGAATATATTTTTAGTGTTCTCACCACAAAAAAAAAAAAAAGGTAAGTGTGTGCGTGAGGTCATGCATAATGTGTAAGTTAAACTGCTGGATTTAGGTGGCGCCTGTGGCTCAAAGGAGTAGGGCACTGGCCCCATATGCCAGAGGTGGCGGGTTCAGACCCAGCCCTGGCCAAAAACTTCTGGATTCAGCCATTCCACAGCATTTGCGTACATCGAACTGTCACGGTGCACACCGTAAATATATACAATTTTTACTTGTTAACTAAAAAATAAATAAGTAAGTAAAGGAATGCATGAGATTTACATGTATTTACATGAAGGATTCCATGTCACGTTACCCTGCAATAATGGAGTAAAGAGTAGACATGTAGGTGATCCTCTCCACTGTCGATGCACCCCACCCTACAAGGAGTTTGGAGGCAAAAAATCAGCTGGTCTTCCTGGCCGGCAGCACCTCTCACCCCAGCCCATAGGTGTCTTGCGTACCTTGACTCTGTCCCCCCAGTGTGGGCTCCTGCCAGGAACAGAGTGCACTAACTCACTGAGCCTCCTTGGACACTGTTGCAACCTTTCCCAGCTCCTGGGTGTGAGCCCCCTGGAACAGCCACAGGCCAGTTTTCCTTGCAGAAACAGGGAAAGTTTTATTGCTGTATTTGATGCCTCGCTGGAAGCTGAATGAACCTGTCCAGCTGTGATAAGAGAACTGGCTGATACAAGAGGAAAAAACAGTTCCAAGAAGAGACTTGGGATGCCTCTTCAAGGGGGCTGGGAGTGGGGGACATTGGGCCTCCTTGGTGACTTCTGCAGGGGATTCAGACTTGCTTCTCCCAGGTCCCTGCTCCTTTTTCTGCTCCAGAGCTTTAGCTGTTTGTGGCAGTCCACAAGACAGGGATTATAATACAATGGATGGGACTGTTGTCAGTTTTATATGAGACATTCAAAGAAGCCTCACACACAGGAGGCAATCGGCACATTTTTATTTTAATTTAGCACTACCTTCTCCATTTCTGAAGACTAGACCCATCTCTGAGCCATATGAAAAGAGTTAGCTAAGTCCCAACAGAATTAATAATATTCTTTCTCATGGTATCATGGACTCAGAGCTGAAGGCGACGTGGAGGGCTTTTCCCCAAGCCCGTATTCAAAAAACATCAAGGACCATCACTCTCCTGTGGCCTTTTGGTGCATTCTATTCTGGGCTTTACGGACATTATTTACTAATTTCTCCATTTGACAGAGGGGAGGTAAGTCTCAGAGACAATGTGATTTGCCAAGATCTCATAACCAACTAGCATCCAGAACGAGGACTTTCAAAAACACCTGCTATAAACTGGGCATTGTGGCTCTGTCTGTAATCCCAGTACTCTGGGAGGATCCCTCAAGGGATCCATCCTGAGCAAGAGCAAGACCCTACCTCTACAAAAGACAGAAAAATTAACCAGGCTGTTGTGGCTGTAGTCCCAGCTACTCAGGAGGCTGAGGCAGGAGGATCTCTTAAGCCCAGGAGTTTCAGGTTGCTGTGAGCCAGACTGATGCCATTGCACTCTGGCTTGTACAATAGAGTGACACTCTGTCTCAAAACAGAAAAAAAATAGATGTTATAAATATTCCGTTCCTGCCACCCAGAACTTCCCCAGGATGGCAGTTTGCTTAATTAGCTCCAGCAAACTCACAAATTCACAAGACATTTTATTCGTTTATTAGTGTTTGTTGAGTGCCTACTCTCTAGATGCCACAGTCTTCCAGAAGCATCCTGCACATCAACTCAATCAGCCCTGATGCCAATCTTGTGAGGCAGGTACAATTACTATCCCTTTTCCCAGATGAGGTACTACTCAGGTCACCATCTTGTCCACAAGCTAAGAAACAAGAGGACAGAATCTAACATGACTGGCACCAAAGTCTGACACCCTCTTTCCTCCTACGAGTCACCCAACCTACATTGCTACAGGGATCTGTGGGAGTCTGGTGGGTGCACCGGTACATTCCTGCGACTCCACTCAGCCCACCGCCGATACTTGGAGCTGAAGATGCTAATGTCACACTTCCTATGGCTGTCACCCTGAAGATGCCTCAGACTCTTTGCAGACAAGACAAACCCCAGCCTGGAACAAAAGCAGTCCGCGAATGATCCATCAGCATTCCTTAAGTAGGCCATGCCGTGCCATTCACAGTTCCCTCGGAGCGTGCGTATGTGATAAGCTGTGACGTATGGTGTTCATTTACGCCTCTGTTCCTGCAGAAATATGGCGGGCGTAATCAATTTCCCTGTTTGTTCTCTGACCCACTGTTCCCGGGTTAAGCAGCCTCCTTTGTCCACATTTGTCAGTTGATACAAGCTTCTCCCTGCCATGGGCACACCATTGATGAACGCCCTTAGAATATAGAGCCTTGAATAATGTATAAAGGATTCTACATGCAAAGTCTCCCCGGGAAGGGAGGGTCTGGGTGGGGGCGGGGAGGGGAGTGGTATGTGTGTTCTCCGTTGGAGCGCCTTCATTTACAAAGCATATTTGTCAAGTCTTTTGCTAAGAGTAATGCCAGGGAGAGGCCTCTCATCATTCTTGTTAATGGGACTGTCTGTGTGTTACAGTAAACAGCTATAACTCTTCAGTTGGAGCCCATTGTGCGGCTGGCGGAGTTTTTTCAGTATCCAATTAAGGGTGTCTCCAATTTGCCAGCCAGGATCCTGAGAGCTGTGACTCAGCCACCAGGCGGCCTGGGCCTTGCAGAGGCTTTCAGGGTGGAGAGTGAGCAGGGAGGGCTGAGCTGTCCTTCCTGCACCCTGGCTCTAGTCTTGGATGACGCCCGTTTCCTTCAAAGGCCACCAAGTCAAGCCAGCTAAGTTCGGAGATGTTATCCTGGCATTCGAGGCTTTTCCTAGACTGTTGGGGAGGTAGAGGAACAGAGGCGTGAAGAACATGAGCTCTAGGACAGAACTGCATAGATTTCAGTCTCAGCCACGTACTAGCTGTGAGACATTGGGCAAGTTACTTAACTTCTCTGAGCCTTGGCATCTCATGTGTAAAAGGGGACAAATCATAGCACTTGCTTCAAAGAGTTGTTCTGAGAATCAAATGAGACTGTGTGATGCATAGGAAGCCACCGGCACCATCGTACCATCATTTCCTAGCCTTACAGATGTCTCCTTGGTCACCTGTCTGGGCCTAGTTGATCAGTATCCATCCTTCAATTCCATCTCTAATTCCCCCTTCATATCATAACAGAGCGGTTGGCGGGGGCTGCTATGTGTCAGGTCTACACATGACTCTTAGAACTACCCTAGGGGAAGGGTAAGTCTCCCCAGTTTAAAGATGAGAACATTGAGGTGTGAAGAGTTTCGATAGCTAAAGGGCTTGTGGTTCTCCAGTGACAGGGTGAGGCCTAAACACTGAGATGCCTGGATCCAGAGCCTGTCTCCCCACTTGGCTCAGGTCTAGGGTCAATCCTGTCTTTCTGGAGATTAATTATAACCTTTCATGAGTACTGTCTCACTTCTGTTGGTCCTCAGGAGATCATGAAGCCCTTAGAATCACAGCATATCCCATTTATTTGTTTGTTTAAAATATCTGAGATGCTGAGAAGCTGAGTTTTCCCTCAACTCATCCTCCTGTGTTTCAGGAGCTCACCCTAAACCCTTCCTGGAGTCTATGGGAGAAGCGAGATTAGAATCTGGCTGGATCCAGTGATTCACAAGTATCTCTCCTCATTTTTTAATCCACCTAAAACAAGGGGAGAGACAGCCTTACCGTCAAAGATGCTCACTGGTCTGTGTTGCTTTTTGTGATTTGGGGGAAGAGGAGTGGAAGGTTCTGGGAATGCTTCCAACTGTCCAATTTTCATGCCTCCCACTTGGTTCTGCCCCCTCCTCATGCTCTTTCCAGAGACGTGGAAAGTGGCTGGTGCCTTCCCTCCGGGAAGAAAACTTCAGGGTTCCCTCGCTCAGAGCCCAGCGAACTGAGTAACATCTTCGTGCCCATCTCCTGCTGGGGGCTGGGGAGTCAGTGATGGGCGAGATCTGGTCTTTCCTTGTAGGAGTCCCATAGCACATTGGGGAAGAAAGAGCAGGAACCAAATATGCTTGTTACAGGGGCGTGCCTGCTACAGCCAGCACCACCGGCATGCATGGAGCGCTCCCTTTGTGTGAGTGCTGTTCTGAGAGTTATGAATGCCTTAACCCACTCGCTCCTCAAAACCAGACAAAAGCAGTTTATCGTTTGTTTTGGATTGAATGTCTGTGTCCCCCTCCCCCACACAAATTCCTGTGTTGAAGCCTTAGTCCCCAGTGTAATGCTATTTGAGGGTGGGACCTTTGGTAGGTAATGGGGTACAGATCAGGTCACAGGGTGAAGCCCCATGGTGGCTGCAACTGCTGCCCTTAAGAGTGTGAAGAAATCAGAGTACCTATGTGCTTTCTCTCCTCTCCCTCTCTCTTTCTCTGCCCCCCACCCCTCCATGTAAGGACATAGCAAGAAAGTAACCATCTGGAAACCAAGAAGTCAGCCTTCTCCAGAACCATGGGAAATAAATATCTGTTGTTTAGGCCACCCAGTCTATGGTATTCTGTTATATCAGCCCAAACTGACAAAGACATCATCCCTTTTATCAGACGGGAAAACCAATACCTAGAAAGACTTTTAAATTTTCCTTAGTTCATACAAGTACACTCAGAGTACAATAGGAGCATGAAGAAAAGGGTTTCCCAATTTGGGAGGGATTTCCAGGAAAAATCTGGTCATCTTAAAGATGGTTCTTTTTTAAAAAATGGAAGGAGGTTGCCATGACAGTGGTTGAGCAGCAGCCTGGAAGCCCGGGTGAGGGTGTACAGGTGGTAGAAACAAAAAATTCTAGGGCTCTGAGGCATGAAAGACCATAACTTATTCAGGGAACTAAAGTATTTCTATGTTGCTGATACCCGATATTTAAGGGAGACATATTTCATGGCAGGAGTAAGGTGAGCACGTCTCTCAGCTTCCCCTTCCTCAGGGCCATGAACGGAACACACAAATTATTACAAAGATAGCAAATGCAACATTCCACATAAGCCTGGGGCACCATGAGATTGCAGATGAGATTCCACTAAGCCAGGACGATCTGAAGAAGGTGGTAGCTGTGCTGCATCGTGGACTCTGACTGGTCATCCAGGTGTCGTCTAAGTTTGGGGTCAAGGAACAACGGGAGAAGAAGCTAGAGGCAGGAAAGCACACGGCATGAGCAAAGCCACATAGGAGAGAAAATGCCGTCAAGTGCAGCAACTTCTGGGTCTACCGATAGCAGAGTCCTGTTAGGTTTTGTTCTGGTATCAGCCAACAAGGTGCTCAGGCAAGACAATGCCTAGGAAATGAATTATGATTTGTCCAGACCATGCAGGCTGTATGTCCAGTGATTAGTTTAGGTATGTGGTCCAGTTGTAATCAATAGGACAGGTGGAAAGCCAGGGATGTATTATATCCTGGCCACGAAAAGACACAAAGTCCCCTCACTTCCTGTGGACTTGGCTCTGAGGACAGGATGCCTGAAACTGTCCAGATTTCTTATAAGGAGCAAGGCACATGCTGGAAGAAAAGAAGTTACCTACACCTTGAGGATGGCAGGACCGAAAGGCAGGAAGCATCCGTATCCTTGTTGAAATTATAGTTGCCCCCAAGTCAACCAGCCCCAGAGCTGTCCTTCCCTGGACATTTTATCATGGGAGATATTAAAGACCTGTGTGCCTTAAGCCTCTGGTGGTTTAAGTCAGCTCTTCCTTTCAGCCCAAAGTGCCATAAAGTCAAGAACAGACTGTGACCAAGAAAGGGTGGCTGAAACCCAAGGTGGCCATGGGGATACCCAGGTAGCCTGGGTATAAGGAAAATGCACACATTAAAGGAAAGGTTTATCACAAGGTCAGCGGAGAGGAGGAAGCAGGGGAGCGAGTGTGTGAGGGTGCGGGAAATGGAGGCTTAATGTTTGTGTAAATTGAAAGAAGGAATCTACTTGGAAATGAGAAAAAGCAAGATTAAAATGGAAAACACGGCCCCAAAGCTACTAATGCCCAGCAGATCCAAATTGAAAAATAAAAGCGATAGGGGAAGCATATAGTTCTCAAAATGAATTCGTGTCATAAGCCATTAACATCAGCTCTACCTTATTACCTGTAATTCTGGAAGGGGGGGCTGCAGCAGCACAGGAGACTGGTGAGCGCTCTGCTCCCTGCGGGCCCAGCTCCCTCCGCCAGCGCCCACCTGCTCTGAGCATCTTCCTCGAACCTCTGTCTGAAGCCCTGTGGAACCTCAGCACTGTCCTTGGCCCATGGAAGACCTCAAGCATCAGCAAATGCCCTTGCCAAGGAATTCTGAAATCGCTGTTTGGAAGAGCCCCCTAGTGTCCTGCTGAAGGGCTGTCCCATGTTTCTGAGGGCCAGAGGGCTGTGTTGTCTCTTCTGGAGGAAATAGAGTAGAAACTCTGTACGGTGACCCCCCCCCCCCAAACAGACTGTAACCAGCTGATCAGCACACGGAGGTCATCACCATAAGGAACCACTGTACTGGACTGGGCTGACACTGGACTACTGTATGGATGCGGACCTATGATGTTTGTCTGGTCTGTGACAATCAGGCCAGCTTAGGGGTGGTCCGTGTAGGGAGGGTCCCCTACAGACAGTCTACTGCACATGCACGAAATGAGCCTTACTCAGGCACAAGTTACAGTGCTATTGCCGTGAGTTCAATATCAATGATTCCATGTATATCAAATAAGATGTCTTTAAACAGAAACAGACATGAAACAGAATTATGTGCTGATTGATTGGTGAAAATGTGACCGGAGGCTTCCAGGAAGCTGACCTCGTGTCCCCAGCAGCCCAGTTCCGGTTTTCACCAAGGCTCAGCGTGCACTAACTCTCACTACTAACTCACTCTTGGTATTCATGGTGACTATAGCACCTGCTCACTGCAAATAATAAAAATCAAGTCTATGTTTAAAAAAAGGAAAGAAAGAAATTCTGAAATCAAGAGAACTCTTGGTATAATTACTTCTTTTCCTGTTTCTATGTCCCCCACTAATAAGCCTCCAGAGTTATTCTGTCCGTATTAATGCACCCTGATGTTATATCGATGCTCTGACCTACCACAGGTCTCCATCAGTAAATGTCACCTACTCCAGGCCTTGTGCAGGAGGGATGGGAGGTTGGCTCAGGTTATAATGTCCTCGGGGATCCCCAAAGACCTCCTCTCCCGGAGCCCACACATGTTGGCACGTCAGAGCCCTCAGCCCCTGGTGTATGCAGTGGGTGTGACTACCTGAGATTTGGACACAGGCAAGGTCTCACAGTCACTGAACCTCACCTTCCTGGTTCATGAAACCCCAGGGCAGGAGGATTACATGAGAAGCTGTATGTGAGTGACCAGCTCAGTTAGGGAGCCTGTCTCAGGAGCTCAACCAATGCTAAGCTTCTGCTCTCCCAAACCACCCTGCCTCTTCTGAGCTTGTTCTTCCTGTTCTAGAAAGGGCGTAGGGCTTGAAGGGCTGTAGAAAAGTGATCTGACACTCAGCTGTAGCCAATTTCCACCCTGAATGCTTAGGCTCTTCATAGGTTCCTTGCAGAGAGGCATCTCCCAGGCAGAGGCATTATGAAGAATGGGTGCTATCCGCTCTGCTCAGGAGACTCGGGGGTTGGGGGGGAGATATATCCACAGTTCTCACCCAGCCATCAAAGGCTGACCCTTCTCAGTGCCTGTGTCCATGATTTTATTTGCCAAACAAATAACTCCAGAGTACTCTTCTGCTTGGAGGGACCCTCCCCAAGCAGCCTACCCTCAAAATACTTTACTGCCACTGCACTAACCCAAGCCACTATCCTGCCTTGTGTAGAAAGCTAAGTAGCTCTTTAAATGGTCTCTCTGTTTTTTTCCCTCACTCAGATTCATTGCCACACTCTGCCAACCCACTGCTCATAACTTATCAACAGTGCCCCCTTACATTGAACAGGAATCCAAAAATCCTGAATTGGCCCTACTGTTCTTGAATGATTTCACCCAATCTTATCTCTCGCTGCTCTCCTCGAGTGCATTTCCTGGCCCCTTGGAGCTGCAGTTTCCTCACCTATAAAATAAAGATAGTGATGGCTAAGACTGATAGAGGACTAAACAGGATGAAGCACAGGAAGCATCTTGCAATGGAGCTAGACCTCATCCTTTTTTTAATCTCAGTTCAAAACTTCTTTTTTCGGATTAATATGAAGGTCCATATAATTAGGTTTCATTGTTTGTATTTGTTAGGCAAAGTCTAAGTTGCAGCTGAGTCTTTTGGCCAGGAGGTGTGCCATATACCCATTGTACCGGTTAGGTGGGAACTTACCAAACCCCCTTCTGTCTTCCCTCCTCTTGAATTTAATCATGTTTTTCTTTCATGTGAGCCTGTAGTTGTTTCTCTACTAGTTTCAGCTTAGTATTGAGTACATGGGATACTTGCTTTTCCATTCTTGTGATACTTTTACTTAGGAAAATGCTCTCCAAATCCTTCCAGGTAAATACGAAAGATACAGAGTCTCCATTTTTTTTTAATGAATGAATAGTGTCTCATGGTTTACGTACACCACAGCTTATTAATCCATTCATGGGTTGATGGGCACTTGGGTTGTTCCCACATCTTTGTGGTTATGAATTGTGCTGCTATAAACATTCGAGTGCACGTGTCCTTATGGTAAAATGACTTTTTTGCTTTGGGTTAGGTACCTAGTAATGGGATTGAGGATCAAATGGTAGGCCTACTTTTAGTTCTATGAGGACTCTCCATGCTTCTTCCCATACAGGCTGTACTAGTTTGCAATCCCACCAACAGTGTAGGAGTGTTCTCTTCTCTCTGCACCCACGCTAGCATCTGCTGTTTTGAGACCTTGTATAAGGGCCATTCTCACTGGGGTTAGACCTTATGCTATGATATTTTTGGAAAGCTGCTCCTTGCTCAGCAGATGGGCTTTGTTTTCTGTAGGTAAGTACCCTCTTCTCCACTCCAGCAGGGCTCTTTTGCCACCCTATTTCTCCCTGTTCCCGCCAGTCATGCTCTTCAACACACACACACACTAAGAGCAAGACATGCTAGATTAGCTCCAGGGGAGTTAAGTGGGGCTTAAGCACTGTACCATTAGCAGCAAATGGGTGCTCCTGGCGCAGGGCTGCAGAGCATATTAACAGACTGCCACCACTCCCACATTCCAGCATTTCTCTACTCAGAAGGCCTTTCACCCTGAGGGCCAGTGTCTTCTCCCACAAGACACCCCTAGCAGCCGGCTCAAGGGTATGCACCACTCACACAGTGGCCAAATCCTCCAGGATACAGAATCAAGGCCTCCGGGGCTTCCTGGAGTGATTATGACCAAGGTTCTTGAACCTCTTTGCCCATATCCTGAGCCTAAACACCTGGTTTTTCTTTCTTTTCCTTTCTTTCTTTTCTTCTCTTTTCTGATTTTTTTTTTTTTTTGAGACAGAGTCTCAAGCTGTCACCTGGGTTACAGTGCTGTGGCGTCACAGCTCACAGCAACCTCCACATCCTGGGCAATCTCTTGCCTCAGCCTCTCAAGTAGCTGGGACTACAGGTGCCCACCATAATGCCAGGCTATTTTTTGTTGTTGTTGCAGTTGTCATTGTTGTTTACCTGATCCGTGCCGGGTTCAAACCCACCAGCCTGGGTGTATGTGTCTGGCGCCCTACCCACTGAGCCACGGGCGCTGCCTTTTTTTTTTTTTTTTTTTTTTTTTTTTGCGCAATAGCCAGGAAATGCCTGAAACAAGCCACAGTTAATTTATCACTAACATTTAGGTTGGGAGAGCTCTTAAATTCTCTCAGTGACCTCTCCACCGAGTGTGAAGTTCAGTCTAGTCTTGAAGGGGGAACTCTTCGTGTTCAGAGTATCCCTTCCAGGTTGAGGGATTTCTATCTATTAGGCAGTTCTTGACAATAGCCTAAAATATGTTTCCTACCGGAACCACAGAACAGATCCAAGGCTGAGATAGAAAGCCTCTTGGTGTCCCTATATCACCAGGTTTACACCTCATTGGTTTAGGTCCCTCCTGTCATCTCATGTTACACTACCCAGTTTGTATTGCCAAGCTTGCTTCTTCTAGCAAACTTTGAGCTCCTGAAAACAAGAGCTGAGCCTTCTTTATCTTTGTTTGCAATTTTTGGCCAGGGCTAGGTTTGAACCCACCACCTCTGACCTATGGGGCCGGCACCCTACTCTTTTGAGCCACTGGTGCTGCCCACCTTCTTTACCTGTTGTTCCTTACATGGTTTCTAAAAAGCTTGGACTATGGAGCTTTGCATATATGAGTTCACAGATATGAGCTTAAACCCACCAGCTACCCCACCCAGGGACAAAGGACTTCATTTCTTTGAGTATCCCTTTTTTGTTGTTTAAAAAATGGAGGGACTAATCCCTACTATGACATGGCGTTGTGTTTAATAAACTGATGTGCATGACAGGGGAAAAGAAACTGCTCATTGCTGAGTATCTACTGTTACTCCAGACACACAGCAGGTGTCCTATCAACGTACAATTCCCTCCCATTTTTCTCACACACGCATTCGCTCCTGTATGTGGGAACTACTCAGCCCACCATTCATTGACCTCCCGTCAAATGCCGTACATCACACTGAGTGCTGTGGATGCAAACATGAGCCAGGTGCCTTTCTTGTCTTCAAGGATTTGAAGCTTAGGGTTGGGCAGAGAGAAGGAAGCAGACAAGTCATGATCAGTATTAGAGATGGGGATGCCATAGTGTGGAAAGATCCCTCCCCACACTGGAAGCTCACAGAAGCAGCTGAGAAAAGATGACAGCAAAGGGTTGATTGAGGGTAGAGCTGGACTTTTCTGGGTCAACAAAATGGCTGAAGTATGTTTCAGGGATTTAAAAAAGTAGGGGATGTGAAAATGCAGAGATTAGCAGAAGCCCAATTGTACCAGGCCTTGAAAGACTTGACCAGGCATTTTGCGTCATATGACAAAGTCTAAACTTAGACTAAGCTAAGAAGGGAAAAAAAAAAAATAGTAATTTGCTTATGTAGCTTGAAACAATACTAGGGTAGCTGTAGAACTAGAAAAAATAGCATCAGAACCATGGCCTCAAAGCCCAGAATGATGACCCAAAGGCACCTGCCACTTCCTCTCCATTTGTTTTTCATCTTTACTAATTTCTTTAGGAAAGTTGTGTCCAAATGGTGAGTGAGAACATTCTAGGCTCTCCAAATCAATACTTTCCCAGTTTATTGATTCCAGAAGGAAATATATATATGTATGTATGTGTGTGTATATATATATACATATATATACACACATACACACACACACACACACACACACACAGAGACAGTATCCAAAAAAAATATACACATTTTAAGAAAGGAAAAAAAACTGTATTGAATTTGCAACACTGAAGTCACATTTGACTTTTGCAATAACAAGAGGTGCTCGACATGACTCATATTCATCTTTTGTTATTGGTATAGATTGGATATTATAACTTTAATACAGTTTTTTCCATTCTGGCACCTTGGGCACCTTCTGTATATACCATAGAACCTCCATAGCTGACCACTTCCCTTCCCAACCTCCCTAAGTTGACCTAATTTTCATAGACTGGACATGTACGACATGTATTTATCCGTACAGTAAGCCCAGTTACATATGTTGACCACCTCCTTATGTTGACTCGTTTGGTACAGTCCCTCAGGTGGTCAACTTACAGAGATCCTGCTATATTTTCAAGGTCTACACATGTCTCCTACCCAGGGCAGGACTGTGTTTGCCTCTGCTGGTTTGATGAGCCCTTTCACTCAACCACTCCCTGTGGCCTGGAGACAGGGTGCCCTGATTGGCTAATTATAGGCCATGTGCTCACTGCTATGCAGATAAAATTGGAACAATACACAGAGCTATCCAACCATGTTAAGCAGTTAAGTACTTGGTGGCTGAATAAAACCCTTAAAATCTCTAACAGCTCAAGATACCATGGTTGAATCATGCAAAAAAAAAAAAAAAGTAGAAGGGAATAAAAAAAACCAAAACATGCAACTCACAGCCTTTCTAGATCCTAAAACCAAAATATGTCTGAACTATAATTTTCATTTACTCTTTTTCCTGGAGATTTCAGGGCTGACCTTAGAAAATCTAACTTTTTAGAGGGTTTATGCTTCTCTGACTCAGGAAACGGTGTATGTGTGTGTGATGAGGGCAGTTGGGGGAGGCCCCAGAAATTGGGAGACAAAGTCTTGAATCAAGTGACTACCAAAGTTGGGGAGAAGGACTAGTGGGTCACCTTTACTTGTGTCTGTCCTGAGTAAATCACAAGCTTTTCTTCTCTGCCTTTGCCAAGAGAAGAAAAGGCATTTATGTTCTACCCTGCTACGTGGCCAAATTCCAAGGGCTGCTTGTCACTTTTATAAATTCTCCTTTTTAAAAATTTTTTTCAAGCCGTCTGGGGCCCAGAAAAAGTGTCCCACTCAGTTCAGTTTCAAGAGTTTTTCCTTAAGGCAAAGGATGAGTGCCCTGGGCAAGAACCTTGCCTGACATCTCAAGGTCACAGGAGGTTGAGACTCTGGGTTCTGTGGTTCTATTATAAAGAGGCGGTGGATTGTCCTTATGTGCTGTAGTGCCCATGTGGAAATGAGCAGAGAGAGGGAAGCGTATACCCCAGAATTCCAGCCCCCCAAGCCCTCAACCACAGCCCCAATATCTTCCCTTCACTCTCTTGGAGGCCGTATTAGGCTAAAAGTGCAGGCACGTATATTCTAGCTGCAGGTTTGAACAGTCTGCACACATTCTGTGATCTCAGCCAAGCCACTTAGCTTCTTTGAGTCTGTTTCTGTGTTTGTAAAAGGAAAGGAAGAATATCGCCAGGGAAGGCTGTCTGAGTCTTCTCTGTGACCAAATACCACATAAAATCTTCAGTCCCTAAATGTTTACTGAATACATATTTTGTGCCAGAAAAGGTGGATAGCAACGACAGCCAACAGTGTTGTTTTATTACATTGCAGGCATATGGTTCTGCATTGGGCTCCGAGATCCTCATCAATAACCCAATGATGAACATACTGCCCTTATCCTCACTTTACAGACAAGGAAATTGAAGCACAAAGCATCCTAGCAAGGTGCCTACAGTAACACAACCATCAAGGGGCAGCCTGAGAAGTTAAACACAGATCTTCTGGTTCCAGAGCTCATTATCATAAACCATTATAAATACCAAAGTGTCTCTTGACTGGGATTATGGAAGAATAAAGCACAGCTTCATCTGCTGAGTCACTCTTCATCTAATGAGTGGAAACCTTGCAAACCATCATTGTTATATTCATTTTTCCATCTGTGAAGCAGATTGCAAGGACATTTCTGAGGTGGATCTCTGTGATGGTTCATTTGGTGTCAGCTTGGTGGAGCAAGGGACACCTAGATAGCAGGGAAAGCATTGTTTCTGAGGGTGTCTGTCGAGGCTGTTCCCAGAGGAGATTGGCATGTGAGTCAGGGGACTGCGTGGGGAAGGTTGGCCCTCAATGTGCACAGGTACCATCCAATCTACTGAGGGCCTAGATGGAATAAAAAGGCAAAGAAAAAAATAAAAGGAAAGGTGACTTTGCTCATGCCCTCTTTCTCTCTCCCCAAGAGCTGAAACACCCTGGTTTTCCTGCCCTTGGTTCTCCAGCTTTTGGACTGCAGGACTTACAACAATGCCTTCTCCTCCCACTCCAGCTTGAGTTCTCAGACCTTCAGCCTGGGACTGAGACTTATACCATTAGCTTCCTGCTTCTCGTGCCTTTGGGCTTAGACTGAGCCATGCTACTGTGTTCCCTGGTTCTCCAGTTTGTAGACAGCCTGTCATGGGACTTCTCAGCCTCCATCGTCATGTGAGCCAAATGCCCCCAACAAATCCCTCCCTTTCATCTAGACAGATAAGATTAGATGAGATGATAGATTCCATTGATTTTTCCCCCTTTGGAGAACTCTGTGTCCAAGGCTAGGGTTCAACAAACATTGAAGTATCAAGTTCAGTGAAAGAAAAAAACATTTTCTGAAACAGGAGGAGGCTGGATTTTACTTGCTTAGGAGCCATGTGTATCTTCTCTGCTCATGCCCAGGTAGTAGCAGGATGAGGAAACAGAGCTGGTGGTTTGCTGAGAGGTTATCTTTTTGTTCTATAGTTTGTCCTGACCAAATTACTTTCTTGTGATCCTTTGAGGCACAGTAAAATTTTAGCTCTTCTAGAAAGGTTCAGCCAAACCCCAACTCAGTCCCAAATAAACAATCCTATTCTCGGGGTGCTCCACGGTGTGGCACAGCTTCCTTACAAGAGTTCCTGCTCCACTGCCTTAATATCTTGTTCCCACTGGAGTGTGAAGGGTTTGGTACACGGCTCAGTGCCCAGGAACATAGTAGGAGCTTAATAAGAAATGGTCAAATAAATGGATAGAATAAGAACAAATAAGAAAGTAGTTTGTTATAGTCGATTCTTACAACTCCTCTATGGTGTCAGGATTTCAACAAATAGATGAATGCTTAAATCCTAAAATGACACAAAACAAGAACCCTTGTTCTCTTCCATGCCCTTGTCTGTTTGTCTGTATCTTTGGCACCTCCTAGAGCTCAAGTTTCTGTTCTTAGTTGTGTACTAGGTGGAATAACGCCCCCTCCCCCCGCAACACATCCATAACTTAATCCTCTGAACCTACAAACATGATACATGGCAAAGAGGACTTTGTAAATGTTACCAAGTTAAGGCTATTAAGACAGGAATATTATCCTGGATTATCCAAGAGGATCCAGTGTCTTTCATCTTCTTTTAAATCTCAGACTTAATCATCCCTGCTGCTGTTATTGCAATAATTCAAATATTCTGGGAGCCTAAAAACTAACCCCCACCCAACCATCACCTGACTTCTAGAACACAGTGCCAGCTCAGAGCCCCCCTGAGCTCAGAGCATCTTTCCTACATTCTCATTTCCATTCCAAAAAGTCAAACTTGTTGCTTTCCGGAGTCAGGCATCCCCGAGCCAGCAGCCTGCAGACCAGCTATTTTCTGTGGGCTGTGAGCCAGCCTGGCTCCCAGCTAACTCCCCTGGCTGTCGGAACAACGCTCACTGTCAAAACTTTCCGAGAAGAGTCATTAGTTTCAGAGAGATGGGAAAGGAAGGATGTTTTGCCTGGGGCACCTCTTTGAAAAGGTCTAACTTTCTAAAATGGTAAATAAGCCAGATTTCTTTTCTGGGGGTGCACAGAGGGCAGAAAGTGCTCAGTCGGGGTATGACCTCCGGGAGCCAGCTGGTGTCTGAGACATCATTACTTCCCAAAGTTTTATCCCTTCCTCCTCTGAGCTTCTGCAGCGCAGCCCGGAAAACGAGCTCTGAGATCAGCCTGCACAGCTCTGATTACACAGGCAGACACTGCACCGAGGGTTTTATTAGGTGAGAAAGAAAAAAAAAAAAAAGCCAGAATACTAGCTGGGGGAGAAAGCCCTTCTGCGGTTAGATAAAAGTGGAAATTATTTTATAAGTGTCTGGAGCAGCAAAGCTTGTGAAAGGTGAATCTACCTTTCGGCACCACTCCTAATCTCCAGCTTGCAGTCCCCACATTTCTGAGTCAGCGTGTGTAGACACCAATGTGCAGAGGGCAAGTCAGATTAGGCCTAACAAGATATGACTGAAAGTCTTAGGTTGGCTGTGACAGCCTCAAGTTCTGATTCCCTGCCTCTTGGCTCCGAGGTCTAAGTTTTAAGGTCTAGTTGCTTCTTACTGAAATCTCATGAACTCATGGTGCCTGGCTTTCATCTTTTATCCTCCCATTCTCCTGGAATAAAATGCTTTGGAGCCTGGCCGCTTCACCCTTAGTGGTTTAAGATGAACTACAGGCAGGTAATAGTCTTTCCTTTTAAGAAAGAGGGGCTGGATGTAGGGGAAGGGGGGGAAATGAATGGGCATGGGGAATTCTGCCTTTCTGGAATTGTAAAAGTTGAAGCAGAGCATTGCTTGTGAATTCAGATCTCGTGGGTAGACAATGCATTTCCGCTCCTTGTTTACGCAGGTGTGGGTGCAAAAGGAACCCACAAGTTGATTGCACAGAATGACAATTAAACTGAATCAATTCTGAGTCCCCATTTCTCTCACCCTCTGCATCCAATATCTAACTTCAATTCAATCTGCTCTCAAATTCTCTCTCACCCCACTGCCATCACCTCAATGAGACGCACTGTCACTTCTCAAGAAGGGTAACTGTTGCCGGGTGTCTTCCTGCATCTGTCCTCCCCACCACCACCATGTGCCTCACGGCCACTTCCCCAGAGCTGCTGTCTTTGTCATATATTACTAGGCACCTGCTCTGTGCCAGGCATTGAGCTTGGCACTGGGAGTTGAAACTGACAGAAAAGATAAACGCTTTCCTCGGGGCTTCTTTTATGGGCTAAGTTTTGCCACCACCACCCCCATTGTGGAAGGTTGAGGTCCTTCCACAGTACCTCAGGACATAACCCAGTTTGGAGAAGACAGGCAGGGAACAAAGCCTTAGAAGGAGCCAAGCCCTGACACCTTGCTCCCAGACTCCTGGCTGCCAGAATGTGGCGCTTTGTCACAGTGGCCCTTGAACAGGAGTATATCACCTCACGGAGCTTATGAGTTAGGGAGGGAGATAATAAACAGTCGAATGATCATACCCCGGGATATGAGTACAACAGGGATGAGTTCTAGGGAAGAAGATACGGGGTGCTGGGCGCGGTGGCTCACACCTGCGACCCGAGCACTCTGGGAAGGTGAGACGAGTGGATTGCTTGAGCTCAGGAATTCAAGACCTGCCTGAGCAAGAGCAAGACCCCATCTCTACTAAAAGTGAAAAACTAGCCAGGTATTGTGGCAGTCACCTGCAGTCCCAGCTACTTGGGAAGCTGAAGCAGAGGGATCACTTAAGCCTAAGAGTTTATGGTTGCTGTGAGCTATGATGCCACAGCACTCTACTCAGGGTGACAGAATGAGACTCTGTCTCAAGGAAAAAAAAAACAATTTATGGTGAGCTACAGATGTAGACACAGACAGAGACACCGATAGAGTGAAGTTGACCTAGAAATGTGGCTAGAGCTCCAGATGTGAATGTGGGTGCACAGACAGTGAGAGCAGTGTGAAAACATGGGGACACAGCCAGAGATACAGACACACACTGGGGTACACTGTACTACCTGCTCTGGTCCAGGGGTGGCTTCCCTGGAAAAGCAAAGTTAGTGTCAAGATCCAAAGGAGGATATGGGTCAACCAAACCTTTCAGGTAGAGAAAAGCCTCTGGGAAGTACCTAGGTCTACAAGGAGGGGGCTCATTCAAGAGTCTACCTGAGGGCTTCCAAGTTGATGGACGGCAGAGGCAGAGTGGGGGGTGTAACACAAGGTAAAGTTGAAGGGAATGTAGGGCCAAATCCCCTAAGCCCCCCCACTGCTTCCAAGACAATGTTCAAAGTCCTTGACATAGGCGGTACCTATGGCTCAAGGAGTAGGGTGCTGGCCCCATATACTGGGGTTGGCAGATTCAAGCCTGGCCCTGCCCAAAAGTGCAAAAAAAAAAAAAAAGTCCTTGACATAACTCAGAAGGCTCTTTAGGATCTGGCTTCACCATTTCCTCATCTATCTCTTCCTACTGGTATCCTGTAGACCCAAACTAACTCGTACAAGGGTCCCCCAGTGCTTCGTACTTGCTCTTGCCCTTAAGCCTTTGAAAATGTGTTCCCTGTGGTAGGAGCATCCTCTCACCATTATCTTCTGTCTTCTCTTTCTCTTCCTTTAAGATTCAGTTCAGGACTTAACTCTGGAGGGAAGCCTTCTCTGAGTCCTTCAGGTGAAATTCCTTCTTTTTCTAATTCAACAAAAGTTTGCAGAACTCCTATCGTGTGCAGGGGCCTGTGTTATCTTGGCGCAAGGACTATAATGATAGAGAAAAAATGAAATTCCTTCCCTTGAAAGTCCCCACCTTGGGCTCTCCCCTCTTTCTTACCCAAGTGGTATTCTGTCCCTGTGTCAAAACTGTACCATCACATGATCGTAGACTTGCTGACACGTTGGTCTCCCCGCTGGACCATCATCTTTGTTTTGCCATCTCTTTCAAGAGTCCCTGCTATCTAGTAGATGCTCGATAAATATTTGATGAATTGATGAGTGGATGTGCATTAACAACCACTCATGGGGTGGAAAATAGAGCAGGGGTTGTCAAACTTTTTAAAAAAGGACATATCATAAATAATTTAAGCTTTGTAGAGCAAAAGGCGCACACACAGATGACTTCCCCGGGCTGATAAATGTGTAGCAATGATAAGGTCCTTTCCCTCGGGTCCTGGAGCCAGAGACATGCGGAGTGACACCTGCTTACTGGAACTCGGGCCCCTGAGAAGGCAGGCTGCTCACAGGCAGCCCTGCTCCTCTCCCTCCCTCCCTGCTGCTCAAGCAAAAAGACAGGGGCTTCGCTCCTCTGCGCATCAGCCAAAAAGCACTGCACCAAAAAGCAAAGAAAAAAAAATTCCAACTCATCAAAGGGAAAGACAAAAGACAAGCTGCACCCAACACCTCTGTTTGTTTGTTTGCTGTAAAGTGGAACAGCTGCTAGGAAATGACAGAGCTTATTGAAATAAATTCCAACATTTATAATCAATTATATAGCCCTGTCTGAAAACCACCGCTTGACTTAAGAACAATCTCAACAGAAGCTGAAAGAGTCAGGTTTTCATCTGCCCTTAATTCTTCCCCCCCAGAACTTTCTCCCAGCTTAGCCTGTCTCTCAGTAAAAACAAAGCTGATCCCTCAGAAAGGCTATGTTTTCTTCTTCTCCCTCTTCTTTTAAATGTTTCCCCAAATCCAGCAGATCACGCAGCTGCTGTTTGACCTTCAGGAATGCAGTTGAGTGGTTGAATTTCCTCCAAAGGCCTTTCCTGACAGGAGGTCTTAAAATAAAGCCCTTAGCTTTTTCTCCGCACAAGCGTCCTGTCATCTCTGCCCAGAGGCTTAGCCAGCAGGGTGAGGACAGCAGCCCGACTCTGAGCTTCTCACCTCTGCTCCCTCCGCTGCATGTATGAAATGTCCATTCACTTTCTCTTTTTATTTTCTATGTTATTTCATCTTGATTAAGTACACTTAACATGAGATCTACCCTTTTCACAAATTTTTAAGTATGCCATACAGTATTGTCCACTGCAGGTGTGATGCCGTGAAGCTGATCTCTAGAACTTACTAATCTTGCTTAACTGAAACTTTATGTCTTCTGTAGATTAACAACTCTTTATTCATGATGGTCAACTTGACCAGGGTAAGAGATGCCCAGGAAGCTGGTGAAACATTATTTCTCGGTGTGTCTGTGAGGTGAGGATCAGCGTTGAAATCATTTGGGAAGATTCCCCTCTTGCCAGTTTGGGTGGACACCATTCCCTCTGTTGAGGCCTGCATAGGAGGCAGAGGAAGGGCGAATTCTCTCTCTGTGCTTGAGCTGCACGTCCGCCTCCTCCTGGCCTTGAACTGGTTCTCAGGCCTACAGGTTTGGACTAGAGCCACGTGGCCAACTTTCTTGGGTCTCCAGCTTACAGATGGCAGACTGTGGGACCCGTTGGCCTCCAGAGTAACATGAGCCAATTCCTTCATAATAAATATATACATCTGTATTTCTGATCTATCTCTCATTGGTCCTATTCCTCTGGAGCATCGTAACTTACTCACCATCTCCCCCTCCTGCCAGCCCCTGGTTACTAACCACCATTCCACTCTTGGATTCTATGAATTTGGCCATTTTTGATGCATGTAAGTGGAACCAGGCAGCATTTGCACATCTATGATGCCCTCTTTCACGGGGCATCACATCTGCAAGATTCACCCATGTTATAACAAGTGGAAGCATCTTCTTTTCAAAGGTCACGTACTATTACATTGTGTGGACATAACATATTTCCTTTTTTCATTCATCCATCAGGGGACGTTTAGGTTGCTTCCAGACACACACACACAACCTCAGTGCCAGCTCTGCTGCACTGCAGGGGTCCTGGGCTGGGTCCAACACCTTCCTGGCTGGAGTTCTTCCAGAATCACATAAGCATGAATTCTGTGGTTAGAGGAAAAGTATAAATGTTTTTTTCCTTTTCATCTTAAGGAAATCAAAGTCAATAAAACAAGATATGGATCATTAAAATGAGCATCACAGAGTCTTACTAAGGTCCAGGCAGCCACAAGCAAACCATATGGGAAGTCTCATTTATCCTCCCCAAGATGCCAGAGCTGAGACCCTGCATGATCTGGTCTGCGCCATCTGCTCCCACCTGCCTGTCCTGCCCCCGCCCAGTGTTCCTAAATACTGCCACATGGGTCTCTTCCTCCCATTTCCCAAACACTCTGTGCTTGTTCTCAGTTCACACCCTTGATTTGTTTTGGTTCCCTGTGTCCAAAATTTTCCATCCCACCACCACCAATGTCTTTGCCAATATCCCATCTTGAGCTCTTTCTCATCCCTTTGGCTCTGAGACGTCCTCCGGGCCCATGCATGTGAATTATCCCTCCCTTCTCTCCCTGCCTTCCTTGTGATTTATTTCTCCTTGTCTATTCATAACGCACTGCAGTTTTTCAGTAGCAGTTTTGTGTGTGTGCGTGCGCGCATGCATGGAGGGTTCTTTTCTTTGCATACGAATGTGTGTATCTTTTTTATTTGCCTGATTTAGGGTGTGTGTGTTCTTGTTGTCTTTCACATCTAGTCGGAGCAATGCCAGAGCTGGGACTGTATTCAGCTTCTTCATCAGATTTCTTGGGTTGAAATTGCCTCTTTTACATCCTAAATGCCTGACCGTGGGCCTCACTTTCCTCTCCTATACATAGCACCTACCTCTTGGGCCTGAGTAAAGATTAAATGAGTTCTTGGATGAGAGCGTGGTGCAGAACGGGAACTTTCCAGGTGCTGGGTGTGTTCACTGTCACTTTTATGGCTATCTCTCCTTATCCCCAGCTCCTGCCCTAGTATCTGCCATATAGTAGTCCCTCCAGGAATGCTAGGTAAATCCTGTCCTTTGGCACATATTATCTGTACTGGAAGCAGTAGTGAAGCAAAGCTTTCTTAATTGCCATTAGCAAGGGTGGTGGAAAATAGCCACCACAAACTATGATAATATAAACACACCAAATAATTGCCGTTTAGGGACCCAGCTTCCATGAATAGATAAAAATGACCTATGATTCTTCTTTCTTTCTTCTTTTGTATGGGAAAGAACAAATCCCAGGTGCTTCAAAATAATTTGTTCTCTTAAATAGTGTAAACATCACCAGGCCCATCTGTGTGCATTATTGATTTTCCCATTTAGCTTATTCTCTTTAGACCGTGTGAAGGAGCCTTGAGCTGAAAAATCCCCTACTCCCAAAGCAGAGGAATCTAAGTGCCCATGGCCTGATTCCACTCAGTCTGGGCCCATCTTAACCAGCCATGCTGGCCACCTTCAGAGGGTGGCTTTGTGGTACTTTGGAAGAAAGGTGCTTTCTTACCTGGGCATCAGAAGTGACAAGCAGGTGGCTGTGTCTTCACAGAACATGATTCTGTGAAGCTGACCCCTGGGTGCAAATCCAGTCCCCACCACTTACTGCCCATATAATCTATGGCAAATTGTTCAGCCCCTCTGTGCCGCAGTTTTCTTATCAATAAGAATGTGAATCATAATAATTTCTACCTCACAGGGTGGGTATAAATTAGGGTACAGAAAGTATTTGGCACAATAAATAAGCAAAATAAACATGCAATATATGTTAGCGATTATTGTTTCTGAAACTAGCAAACTTAGTACCTAATCTAGTGGAAAAACATTGAAAAAAGTCCAAACTCCACTCATACTTACTAGACACATCTTTGGGCAAGTTGTTCAACATTTCTGGGCCATCTGGTCATTCATGTGTGTAATGATAGTTGTCATATCTATGGGAAAAGATGGCCAGGAAGATTAAAAAGAGCAAGGGTACGTGGCTAAGACATTAATAGTGTTAGTAACGTTCAAAGCTATGTGGAGTCCATAGATTTCAAAGGAAACCCCACAATAATTGCTGTGTGTAAGAATGTGTTCTAGCCCCCGGTAAACATCCATGGAGTGGTGGTGCAGACACTTGCATGCATGACCCAACTTTGATCCCCACATTGCCCCCATAGCAGGGCTCAGAGGAAGCTGGCCTTTCTGAGATGGCTTGGGGATGGCAGAGACTGCACCGAGGCTGGGCGGTGTGCAGAACCATTGGGGAAAAGCAAACAGTGCTTTCTCTTAAGTAGAAGCCTGGAGGCCAGGATTGGTGTAAGAGGTGGCCACCAGGGAAAGTCAATGATCACGTTTAGAAGGACTTGGGTGTCCAGCAATGACTGGGGACAAGCATAGGTGGTATATAGCCTCCATGGATGTTTCAGTGTCATGGTGACAGCTGGACCAAGCCGTGGACTTCAAGGCTATTTCTGGCCTGACCATCCAGTGAATTTCACCCACCACCAACTTTCCCTCACTCTAGCTGGGCCAGGCTGCATAGGGGAGGAGCAGAGACCCTAATTAAATCAGCGTATTTATTAAGAGAAAGGGAATGGATGAGGAGGAGCCCACCGCCATGTTCCTGAAAGACCTAAAAATTTCAACCTCATGTTTTGGGTGAGAAAACTGAGATGCAGACATGCTAAAGCCCCTTATCCCACACACATAACAAAGGCCTGAATCCGAGTCACTCTGCTTCTGCTCCAGAGTGCTAGCCATACTGCCTTTCTTCTTGTTCCTCCAGAACTCCACCTTCATTTCTACCACAAGGCCTTTGCACGTCCAGTCTTGGCCACCTTGAACAATCCTCCTCATCTGCTGTACCTTTGACTTAGTTACCTCATAGCTCTGGCACCACCTTGTCAAGGATGAGTTCCCTCAGCCAAGTCACATTCCCCTGTTACACACCCTCAGAGCCACTACGGCCTCTTATAGTACTGCTCAAAGTTGTGGTTTTGAATGTGTGATTATCTAACCAATGTCTGTCTCCCCCACTAGGCAGTACGCTCTTGAAGGCTGGGACTGTGCCATCTTTCAGCACAGTGCTCAGCTCACAAAATGTATCTAATAAATATGCATGAGATAAGCAAACAAGTAAATAAACAGGGGAATGAATGCATGAACGGATGGATGACTACAATACCTGTGCATGTCACAAAAGAAAAGAAAAAACAGAAACCAGAACATGGGACCTACCATGATATCCCCTCTCTTTGCCAGTGTTCAGTTTGTGCTTATGCATTGGGGTGTTGCAGGCTGGACTGATTCCTGGAACTCTGGGGGGTTGTGCTGGGCTGGGCTGGGGCAGGAGGGAAACGTTGTCTGACAGCTTCCTCCTCTGGGAAGAGAGGGCTGGTCGGGTGGAGGGGAGAAGGAGAGGGGAGTCACAAACAATTTCTGCTTTAATTAGAGCTCTGTCGGCTTCAGTTAGCCTGGGTGTTTGTTCCCTTGTGTGTGTCAGGGAATTTGGAACTGACCTCAAGCTTGTGAAATAATTAGTACAATAGTGCCGATCTAGCCATTTCTGAAAAGAGTAATTTACTCCCAGCATAGCCTCCTGGCAGAACCACTCATTAATCAAACCCGGCCGCGTACATCAAAGCAGGTCCCCCTCTCCACCGCAGCATCCATCATCCCTTGGTTAGGTACTGCAGATGCCTGAACCAATATACTGCCTTTGTTGGGCTGAGTCCCCCTCCTGTTGTCACTGAGTGCCCAGCAGGCTGGGCTGGGAAGGAGGGTGGTCAACAGAGCAGCCAACAGTGGGGAGGGAAGGCAAGGCCTCAGGCCCGTCTGGGGAGATGGAGACTTCACCTGTTTGGGATAGAGATCTAAGACGATCACTTTCTCTGTGTGTGATGTCCACCTTGACCACCAGAAACAAAGAACCTGCCCAGCTTGGATGTTTGGTCTTTATCACTTTCCCTCCTACAGCCTGTGTCTACTGGGAATTATTTTGTCCATTTGTTTAGTGACTATTTTCTGTCTCAGTCCCTAAGAGGCTAAACTTCCAGAGAAAAAGAACTCTGTCATCTCTTCCACTGTATCCCTGAAGCCTGGCACGATGACTGACACACAGACAAAGCCTAACAGATAGTTTCTAAACAAATAAAGGAGTGTCTTCCCAGGCTTCCCAGTACTCCAAACTCAAGGTGCCTTTTCATCTTAAGAATCCCTATAGTTCTTTGCCTAAAACTCCATTGGCCCTGTAACATCCTGCCTTTGAGTAGATTTATTTGCTTACATTTCTCTGTTTCTTTAAGTACTTGTATTAGTTATCTGTTGCTGTGTAACAAATTGTCCCAGGATGTAGGAACTTTAAACAATAGACATTTATTATCTCACAGTTTTCTGTGGGTCAGGAATCTGAGTGCAGCTTAGATGGGTCTTCTATTGTATAGTCTCATAAGGCTGCAAAGTGTGGGCTCCGATCAGTGGTTTCTTATGAAGGCTTGACTAGGAGAGGGTCTGCCACCAAGCTCACTTGGCAATGGTTGTCAGTATTCAGGCCTTCAAGGGCTATGGGCTTCAACTGACATCTTGCTTCCACAATGAATGAAGGCAAACCCAGAAGGCAACAGAGTCTGCCAACCAGGTAGAAGTCAAAGTCTTTTATAATCTAACAACCAAGATAACATCCCCACAACATCCCCACACTCTAACGATTAGAAGTTACTCGAAAGAAGAGAATTGGACAAGGCCATAACATTCAGGGCACATTCTAAAAGCTGCCTGTTAGGAGAATAATAAGAATATATGCAGAAGAATGTTCTGTACTTGCTATTTATTATAGCCCCAGATTGGAAACAATTCAAGTGCCTCCCAATAAGGAAAGAGTTGAAAGTAAATTATAGAAATTCCATTATAATCAAATGCTGTGCATTGAAATGAAGAGGTGATAATAAATGGAGACCTCATTCTGATCCAAATTATACAACCCTTAAACATATATTTATAGGCATATTCATACCCCACCCCAAGAAAAAATGTCTTAGAATGTTTGTCAAATGTTAAATATGGCCTTCGTCTTGGTGGGGTTTAGCAAGAAAAGGTTTGAGCACCTCACCCGAATCATAGACATCTTACCATGAAGTTTATTTGATTCCTCTACTTTCGATCATATTTTCAATCCCAACTGGGATTTAAAACACATTCAGCATTGTCTGCTTTTTTGTTGTTTAAGCAGGAAAAATAAAAAGGGAGATTCATAAATTATATAGACTCACTTTCACAGCTAAAAATTCTATTTGGTTTCTGAAAGGATGGATTTTTTTTTTCCCCCTTGTTGGATTCTAGCTTATTCCAAGAATCAATTTAATTTTGTCCTCTCATGTCCTTTCCTTCAGCTTTCACCGTCCTTTCATACCCAAGCGTCTGATGACCATAATCATGACTTATTTCTTCCTCTTATCTCCCTGCAGTCTACTACGGAATTTGGCACGATGTAATGAGACGACTTGGAACCCAGCTCGATTTCAGTTGTTATGATTTCACCCTGTGAGTTTTAAACGCCGTTTTCTATTGCTAAGTTCAAATTGAAGTTTCCAATTTTTTTAATTCAGGTACTTAGTGCATGCCTGCCATGGCAATAAGCACTAATGTATTTTTTTTTCATTAAAGGAGGATGTTATACTCTTTATCTCAGAGGGAAAAAAGAAGATGCAAAAATTATTAACCACTCATTATATGTTGTACCTTGTGAAGTATTTATGCATTTTCTTTCATTTAGCCTACACATAATCCCAATGATATAAATATTGAAATGCCTCACATTGCAGATTTTTTTTAAAAATGAAGTTCAGAGTGATTACACAACTTGACCAAGAACACCCTGCTGGTAGAGGCAGAACAAGAACAAGAGCTTTCTTTCAAACTCGAAGGCCATGTCATCATGTTAACAACATCTTGTCTTTTAATGGTAAGAGAAATGATTCCATTTCATGAAAAGAAAACCCCTGGCTGAGACCAAGATACCATGTTCAAGATTAAGTTTGGCCTACATGTGTTTAAACCAGTAAGTTTCAACTTTGGTACTACTGACATTTGAGACTGGATAACTCCTTACAGTGGGAAAGGCTTCCCTGCATATCCCGGAGTGTTCAGCCACATCCCTGGTCTCCAACCAGTAGATGATGTCAGCAGCACTCCCCAGCCCCAGTCATGACAACCAAAACCATCTCCAAGGCACTGGCTAATGCCCCCCTCAAAAGGGGAATAGGATGGGAATGAAATGACCCCCAGCTGAGAACCACTAGTTTAAGAAGAAGAGACATTTTCTGTAATGTTCATATGGTGTTGCATTTATAGTTCTGTAGAGTGTCAAAACAACACTCCCATCCATACTTAGCAATTGTTCTAGTTCATTTGATTCAAGGAGGAGACCTCTAATTTCGACCAAAATTGTCTGGGGTTCCTGTCATGAATATTTCTAATTAGCCAAAATGGAAGGGAAAATAGGGTGACATAGACATGAAATTCAGGTTTGGATCTTAGCCCAGCCACTCTGGGTGACCCTAAGAAAATCACATCAACTTTGTGAGCCTGAATTTCTTCATCTAAAATGGAAATAATGGTAGCTGTCATAGACCATGGTGTTTTGTGGATTCAGTATGATAACAAGGAAAAAGTTTCATTTGGTGAGCTCTCAATAGATGGTTGTCTTGACCTCCACTTTTTTCTCTTTCCATTCCCTCTTAGGACTGTGCAATAGATTCTCGACCGTGACTTGGTAGCAGGGTACTTACACTTAATATCAGATGGAATAATTTAACTCTGGTGATGGCCACAGAGCAGCAGAGTTAAATTGTTCCAATGTGCCGACCAATCTTCTATATGTTCCAAGTGTGTCTACCAGCGTGTTTAATAAACAGTCCATTGTGGGGTCAGTTTGGTTTTTAAAGGATGAATCCCAATGTGGAAATAAATGAAGACAACCACAATGAGAGCAAGCAAAGTCTGTTTATTCAGATCTTGCTACAGCAAAAGAGTGAACCATAATAACTTGTATTTGGAAGAGATTCCAAGTTAGGCAGAGGATGGGGTAAAAATTTATGCTGGAAAACAAACCCTAAGGCTTCCCACCTGCCATGATTGGAGCTATGTGATTGGTTAAGTGAACATGGTAGGCTTTCTTCAGATGGCCCTAAGTTAGAAGTGAGGACAAAAATTACAGAAATTGCCAGATGTTGATCAAGCCCCAGCCATTTGTGGCTGGTTGCTACAAAGTTGTGTTTGGACTTCCTGGGTGGTTTGCTCAGTGTGTGTGGGGGTCAGAGCTCTATTTTCACACACAGTCTGGCCGTTGTCCATCAGTGTATTCAATCTTGCATCAGAGAGATGTCTGGGGGCCTTGTAGTTAGTTCCCTCATTTTCTTTTCAGGTATTTCAATCTTCCTGGGGTTATCTTCTTCTGGAATGAAGTTTGACACGATGGACCAAAAACTGGAACCTCCGTTTATACAGATGTAAAAATAAAAACTTCCTGAAAGCTCACTCCACAAATAAATGGAGGTTCCAGTTTTTGGTCCATCGTGTCAAACTTCACCTCTATAAAATGGGATGAACCTCTGTAGTCTGTACAATTGGGGGTCTTATCTGTAAATTGGGGAATGTAGTAATTACCACCATGATTTCAAAGGGCCAGTATTAGTCAGGATCTCAGCAGGCATCACACATCCAAACTGGGTAAATCGAGGAATGTTTAATAAATGGATATGAATCATCCCAAAAGAAGGGGCAGTATTTATGCAGAGCAGTAGAAGGTAATCCAGGAGTCTGGGGAAAGTTGCAGCTGGAAATGTGAGTGACCTGAAGCTTAAAAAAGCAGGAGAGGAAAGTATGAACTGTCTTCCCTAAAAGGAGTTATGGCCTTGACTACAGACACAAGGTCAACCTGGGGTGTCCTGGCAGGGAGAGAACCTGGGGAATAAACACCACCTTCACTCTACTCCCTCTGTCACCTCTCCTGCCCTTACCTCCCATTGGTCAAACCCCAATAGAAGCTGGAGAGCAAGAGAACCAGTTAACGCAACCCCAACAGGCCAACCCCCCACCCCAGGTCCCAGAGACAGTGAGAGAATGGCAACATGGGAAAAGGAAAAGAAATAGAATATGGTCTGTGCTTGTTTTAAGTTGTATTAGATTATATATTAGAAACTATTAGAGGGTCAGCACCTGTGGCACAGTGGTTACAGCGCCAGTCATATACATTGAAGTTGGCAGGTGCAAACCCAGCCTGGGCCAGCTAACCAACAATGAAAACTGAAAAAACAACAAAAAAATAGACGGACATTGTGGCAGGCACCTGTAGTCCCAGCTACTTGGGAGGCTGAGGCAAGAGAATCTCTTGAGCCCATGAGTTAGAGGCTGCTGTGAGCTGTGATGCCAAGGCACTCCACTGAGGGCAACATAGTGAGACTCTGTCTCAAAAAAAAAATTATTTGAAACGCATTGCAAATACTTCAGTACAACTTGCAGAGGTGCTTTCCCTTTGCTTTCTAATTCTTCAAACATTATAGAATGAGAGATTAAACATGTTCATCCCATTTTATAGACAGTAAAACTGAAGACAGAGATGTTAAATGAGCTTTCTGGTGTCATAGGGAATTGGTGACAGAATCTTCACTAATGCATTTTTAACTCTGTATTGCCAGTGACCTTGTGTGGGCAAAATATCATCTAGGTTTCCACATATATAATATATATGTATTTTTTTGGAGACAGAGTCTCAAGCTGTCACATTGGGCAGAGTGCCATGACATCATCATAGCTCACAGCAACCTCCAATTCTTGGACTCAAGCAATTCTCTTGCCTTGTTTTTTTTCTATTTTTAGTAGAGATGAGGTCTTGCTTTTTGTTCAGGCTGTTCTCAAACTCATGAGCTCAGACAATCCACCCACCTCAGCCTCCCAGAGTGCTGGGATTACAGGCATGAGCCACCGAGCCCAGCCCATGCTAATACTTTGAATATCGGTTTGGCCTCACAGGAAGAAATGGCTCTTCTTCATGCCAAGATCCACAGCAGAGGTGACACTACAGAAACTACATTGTTCTCATAAAGCACATCTCAATTGGGCTGCTGGAGATTATTCCCTGTCCATGCCTGGTCTTATTAAACTTCCAGATGTCCAGAAAACAACTTAAGCTCTTGGTCATGGGAGATTACAGTGCAACCTCGAACAAGTCACTAAACTTGGGGGTTTTTCACCTGTGAAGTGAGAATGTGCATAGTGCCTACATTGCAGTGGTATGAAAATGTAGAGAGAGCAAAGTTACCAGCACAGTGTGTGCAGCAAACACTCAATAAATGGTAGCTATGACAATGACTTTCTCTATTATGATCGTCACCATCGTCATCATAACTTCAGCCACATCAGAGGCTATCTAGAAGCAAAGACAGTTGAAAAGGGCCCCAAGGAACCAGAGGTTAAACCACATCTCGAAAGCCATAGACATTCAGGTTATTATTACCATCGTTCTCACTATTGTAGTTGTGTTATCTATTTGTTTTCAACTTGGGATTGCTCCATTTTTATCAATTTTTTTTAATTTCAGGTTATTTTGAGGGTACACAGGGTTAGGTTACAATGTTTGCATCTGTTAGGTATAGTCTCCATTGTAGTTGTGCCCTGCCCCCGGAGGTACGCCAGGTACCCCCACATTGTGCCCATTAAATGGGAGTACACCAATTTCCCTCCTTCCTCCCCTCTATCCCCTGCCCCTCCCCTCATCTTGAATTGACTTGAGTTTTTCCTCTCATGTGGGCATGTATTAGCTCATCTACTGCCTTCATATTAGTATTGAGTATGTTGGATTCTTGCTGCTCCATTCTTGTGATGCTTTACTAAGAAGAATGCATTCTACTTCCATCCATGTTAATATAAAAGATGTAAAGCCTCCATCTTTTTTAATGGCTAAATAGTACTCCGTGGTATACATATACCACTGCTTGTTAATCCATTCCCGGGTTGGTGGGCATTTAGGTTGCTTCCACATCTTGGCGATTGTAAATTGGGCTGCAATAAACAATTTAATGCAAATGTGCTTATGTTAAATTGATTTTCTTTTCTTCTTGGTAGATGCCTAGTAATGGAATTGCAGGATCAAGTGGGAGGTCTAATTTGAGTTCTTTGAAGACTTCTTCCCAAAAAAGCTGTATTAGTTTGCAGTTCCACCAACAGTGTAAAAAAATAAAAGTGTTCCCCTCTCTCCACATCCACGCCAGCATCTGCAGCTTTGGAACTTCGTGATGTGGGTGATTCTCACTGGGGTTCAGTGATATCTCAGGGTAGTTTTGATTTGCGTTTCTCTGGTGATCAGGGATGATGAGGGAATGCTCTGTTTTAAAATGACTCTTTTGGACATTCCGACCAGGCCCCAGTTATATCATGTTTCATAAGAGAAAGTTGTCCTTTCTTCACTGTGGAGTCATCGTTCTCAGTTAGTAGAGAACAATTGTGCTACTACAATGCTTCTTTTCCAAACCCAACTTGTGACAACAGCAGTTACTAAATGCAGTAGTGAACATTTATTGTTTACATCATAATAAACTCTTCACACACATTTAACCATCACCATACCCAGCAAGGAAGGTGTGATTGCCATTCTCACTTTCTAAGTGAGGAAACTGGGGCTTAAGGAAGTTAAATAACTTACTCAAGGTCATAAAGCTAGCAGGTACTATGCCTGGCACCCAAAAGCACTCAAAATGCTGACTTTTGCTGACAGAGGAGGGCAGAGAGGGCAGAGAACTGAACCCAGTCTTCTCAACCCCAGAGTCCAGCATAAAACCACCTTGCTATATTGCTTCTGCTTAGAGTAGAGACACATTCCCCAGGGAGACATTATATTGTCAACCTCTGAGTGTCTGCGTATTATTTGTATTAAAGCAGCTATTTCTTTATGGCCACAGAAGTCTTTCTTGGCAGTGCCCCCAGTCCTGTCTTCATCAGTGTTGAGGGGTGATCATCCTCTCCTCAATGACAAATTCTCTGTAGTTATCCAAGCCTTACTGACAATGATCCAGGTGTTCTTTGAGTGTTATTGTTTCACCTCCTTCCTCTTCACCTCCCTCACTGCACAATCTAATTGCCTGTTTCCCAAAACAAGCTCATTTTTCTCAAAAGTCCTATCAGAGAGCACTGCCAATCAACAGGAAACATGATAGGTTTCTAACGATGGTGGAAAAGACTTCAGAATACAAGGTGAGGCATCAAACCAGGGGCTGCCTCTTTGCAGGTCAAGAGCACACACACCTGTGTGGTCCCACTGTTCCTCCCCTTTGGAATGCCTATCTATTTCTAAGCTGGCCAACTAACATCTGCATTTTACCAGGTAAACAAAACTTTGAGGGGAGCAGAGCTACCCAATTAAGGGCTCCAGGTGAAAAGCAGGAGATAAAATGCTTCATTTCAGCAGGAGTCTCTTTATGGAAATGCCAGCTTTGTTCACCAGTTGCATGTAAATGAGATGTGCGGGCACCATAATTACATCACCTGGCCATCTCGCATCAGTGCAGAAACTGATGGGTCTTTCGTCTTTAGATACTTTGAGGAAGGGGCTCCCCCACTTAGTCCCCCAAAACCAAGAGATTGTGATTCCAACAGGGTGAACTTAGCTCAGCCTATGAGCCTGCAAACCATTCATTATAAACCCCAAACTGTCACATTGCTCCCCTAATGAGGGTGTACATCTTTGGCAGCCTCAGGACAGTAGTAACTTACTTAATGACACATTCTGGGAGTTTTATGTGCCTACTCCATAAAAAAGAAATGTGCCGTTTCCATAGCAATGCGGGGTCTTTCGGGCAGCCCCGTTGTGACAGCCAGGGCCCCCGAGTTCTTCTGGGAACTGGTTCTTTTTTTGTTTTTCTGGAAGCTCTTAAATTGTCCCCCAAGCACCTTCTTGTCCTCCCCACTTCAGAAAAGACCAAATAGCACATCCCCAGGTCTGTCAGCAGCTGGCTCAGAGCGTCCATTACTGACCCCAGTGAACCTGATGGAGATGAGACTCATCTTTGCTCTTGGATTAGAGATGAAACAAAACACTGCAAGGAATAACACATTAAGACAGTCAGTGGAAGTGGATCACATCACTCTGGGGCTTTCAGAGCTACACTGAAATGGGCTGGGAATCAGAAGAGCCCAGTTCTCTGCCAGCTACTGAGAGCAAACAGTACCGGCTTCAGAGCCTGGCTTTGAGAGACATACTGACTTTGGATTCCATGAGACCTGCTTCTCATGTCACTGGGTTGTTGAAAGGGTCAGAAGGAATGATATATATAAAGGCAGTGCTGGATTAAAACAAACCCTGAATGTTAGTTGTCACTACCTCATCACCTCCAACAGCTCTGACAAGACCACGCCCCCTCTAGCCTTGACTCAAGACTATGAGCGTTCCCACTTTTCTCTCCAAACTTCATCCATCAATTTGCAGGTAGCCCAGACAGGAGCCAGTAGAGGGAGGCTCCAAAAGCTTTCTGCAACCAGAGACACACATCACTCTGGAGTGCATCACCAAATTCCCTCCAGCTGCACTTGCAGCAACCTCAGCCCAACTGGGATCTAGCAGGGATCTTATTTTGCCTCATAGGGTGACCCCAGCATTAACATGCCAGTGATTTCCTAGATATGAACAGTGTACTGGACTGGAGGAAAACTGCCCTCTGGGCAGTAACTCAGATTGGAACTAGTGTGTCACATTCAAGAGCCAGATACATTACACATCCAGCCCAAAGACAGCTGTTTTATTCTATCTGCTCTCCTTTGCCCAGCTGTAACAGAGGAGAGGACAGTTCTTCCTTTCCTTGATATTATACTTAATGTCCAGACTTTTATCATCTAACCTGCAGCATTTGGACAACTTCCTTAAAGGAATATCTGTCTCCTCTCCCACCACCCCCATCCATCCTAGAAACTGTACCAAAATGTTCTAGAGGCTACATCTGGCCATGTTGCTCCCTAGCGAAAACCCTCCCAAAGAATCCTCAAAGAACTCAAAACAGACCTTGATTCCACAATCCCATTACTAGACATCTACTCAGAAGAAAAATAATCCTTTTGTCATAAGGACATGTGCACTAGATTGTTTTTCTGAAGTTCACCAAGATGTTAAAAAAAACCTAAATGCCCATCAATTCAGGAATAGATTAACAAACTGTGGTACATGTACACTATGGAATACTATTCAGCCATAGAAAAAGATAGAGACTTTACATCTTTTGTATTAACCTGGATGGAATTGAAATACATTCTTCTTAGTAAGGGATCACAAGGATGGAAAATCAGGTATCCAATGTACTCACTACTAACACGAAGCCCGTAGATGATCTGGTACATGCCCACATAAGAGAAAAACTCAATTCAAGTTGTGGGGAGCACGTAAAGGGAGGGAGGAGGGGCATTGGTGCGCTCATGGGCACACAGGCTAATGAAAGCTAATGGGCACAGTGCAAGGGTACATGATGCACCTCCTGGGTGCAGGAACAACTACAACAGCAACTTTACCTAATAAATGAAAACATGGTAATCTAATTGTTTACACTCTCATATTAATCTGAAATAAAAAATAACTAAATAACCCTCCCAACATTCCCCCCCATCAATTAGAAGAGTTCAAAACCCTGACCCTGCCTCACTCGACCTCCCTCTTCCTCTCCCGTGACACATGCGGCTGCTGCATCCTTTCAGCACCTGGCACTTACGTTGATCCAGCACATTTAACCCGATGCTCCCGCTGGGACTGCACATTAGCATCACCTGGGAAGCATCTCAAGATGCCAGAATCTGACCTGACCTCCTGGAGGATTGTATTTCATTGATCTGGGGAACCCAGGTGAAGGTAATTAGCAGTCATGCTTGAAGGTTAAACCCATCACCAGATTGTAATTGCCCTTTAAGAGATTGTTTTCCTAGACTGATGGATTTGGGTTTGGTTTTGTTCTCTGTGTTGTCAAACTTCAGGTGCAGAACAGAAGCTAGAGTTATCTGCACTCCTTAGTCCATGACACAACGCAACCTCTGTTCTGGGGCAGGGCCCCCTGTACTCCGCCTTTATTCCTTGGTAATCAGTCTCAGCCCCATTCTCCCCACTCTGCACAGGCAGCCATTCCCCTGTTTGCTGTGTGAGCTTTTGTTTGTCTGTAGGCCTATTAATTGCATATCATTGCATGTACATAATTTTTTATTACTTCTGTGAAGAGGTATATAGGTTTCTTTCTGGGCCTTTCCTTCTGGTATCCTTTGGCACCAATGCTCTTAAGAGCACTCTGTGTTGGTTAGAATGTCCCTTGTTGTAATACTTTACATAATCCCACAATGAGCATCCCTTACATTTTCTGTCCCCCCCACCCCACCTCGAACCACACCCGCACTGCTATAGTGTCAGAGTGAAGATCACTGTGCCTGGCCCTTCGGGGGACCACATGAGAACTCCTTAAAATGCATACCCAGCGGTGCAATTGCCAGGAAACGGGGCGTATGTATACATTTTTATTTTAACTGACCAACTATTAACTAACTATTCTCCAGGACGCCTGCATAAATCCTGTATACTTGTCAGCCAGTGTTTCATTTTTGTATTACAATGTTTAGGGAATCAAGGATCTCTTTGAGAATCTCATAATCCATTTGGAAACTTTTCTCCAGAAAAAGTAAATACTATCATAATCATTTTTAAGAAAAATAATGTTAATATTTTCTAATCAACGTAGATGTATTAGTTTACTCAGTTTTTACAACCATCTTTTATGTTAGGTATCTATGTTTTCAATTATGACAAAACTTACTTAACATGCAATTAACCATTTTATTTTTTTTTATTAAATCATACTGTGTTTCCCCCAAAATAAGACACTGTCATATATTTATTTTTTCTCAAGAAGACACACTAGGGCTTATTTTCAGGGGATGTCTTATTTTTATTAAGTATAATACAACAATCTACATTTATTCAAATACAGTTAAGTCATCTTCTTCTG
>CAUYQV010162253.1:0-24001 GCA_963574575.1 Galagoides demidoff | reverse complement strand
CAGTTTATCAGTGGCCTGTAGGAGACTCGAGGAGCAGTTGAAGAGGAAACAAAGGAAAAGCACACCTTTCCTGGGGGAGGGGATGGGCACTATTCCTTTGGGGTGGTTTATGTACCTGTGGATTGTCCTCTAGGAGTCTCCACCTGTCTCAGAAGAGGTGTCCCGCCGGTATCACTCTTTTCTCTCAGCTGGGCTCCCAATTTTTGACTTTGTTGGAGGTTTCTCTGGACTTTATCCTTTCCTCTGAACAGGAGCTTCTGTCGGAGACTGGCGCCTGTCGGCCATCTTGACTCCTCCCTCCCTAAATTCATTTCTTGTTGCAGCAATCAAGGGAGAAAAGAAAATCATAAAACCATTAGGATGTCTGTGACCCAGGGAAAGTGGGAACAATTTAAATGCTATTTCACTTCTTTTAAGGCTCCGGGTACCCTTTTATATCTTGGTACATTTATTGGATGAGTTTCACCCGATTTTGTTTTAACATTCAACAGTCAAGCAGAGAGGCCCTACCTATTATAGCATCCTGACACCTGATCATGGGTGCATAGTTCTCTGTTTGTGAGCCCAAATTCATCTGAGGAGCTGGGAAGATTTTAAAATATATCTTTATGTATAAACATATACCTGTCATCTTTTCAGAGCCTCAAATAAGGAAAATATTACTTGACATAGCTGTGAAAATTCAAACTCAAAAGGGGGAAAATATACACACAGACATATGTCACCCACATTCTCGATCTTAGAATTCCTGGCCTTTTTAAAGAAAGATACTGCCCGTTTATAAATAGGGTGACAGAGTTTTGTACAAAGTTTTGTTATCTCTTAGAAATATGAGGGTGGCAGTGTACTTGACTCACCTTTGCTCCATACAGATTATTTAGCCCCCACCAAGAAGAGATGAGACTGAGACAGAGATGGAGATGGAAATATAGCAGGAACAGAAGCCAGAGCTGGAGATGCAGAGGGATAGAGAAGCAGCAATGTCCTCAGAAGCGGCAGCCACGGAGAGGGATGCAGGTGGAGCCCCAGGGAGAGCGGCAGGCGCAGAGGGGGGTCCAGTTGCCACCGCAGACACCAGTGCAGACAGACCTGGCCATGTGTTCTTCAGGGGCCCAGGATGGATGTTTGTGACTCATGTGTTCAATAATGAGATTGGCTGGCCCCCGGGCTTGCTAGGTACCACATTTCAGTATTTCTTATTTCAAGGCAGCACAGGCTAGGAACAAAGGGTAAATGGGCTCTTGGTTGGCAGTTCAGGGTTCTGAATCTGAGGCCTGAGCTCAACCCTGGAGGAGGAAGGCTTCCCTCTGCCAGCCCCTCCCTATTTGATGTGGCCCTGGATGGACACCTCCTATCACTGCAGGCCAGAAGCAAGAGGAGGAGACGGGGCTCACCCACTCCACCTTGCACCTCACAGTCCTCACCCTGTTATCTCACCGCTGTCCAGGTGCCAGGGCAGGGGCAGGGCCTCTGCCACAGCGCACAGCCTGCACTCTTGGGAGTGTAGCCCTCAGGGAACCCTAGGACTCGTGGAAGGGGGCGTCCGACTCTCAGCACGAGGCTCTTGCTGCCAGATGTTCAATAGAAATGAGTTTTTGGCGGCTGTCATCATAATTCAACCCCCCACTGCCTCTGCCCAAAGCACCCAAGTGTGGAAGGAGAGAGTACATGTGGTATCAGAACTCAGCTGAGCCTGTCCACCCTGAATGGGACTTTGATAGGACCAAAAGTGGAGGAGGTGGGGATGTGGGAAATCCCTGCTGGGCACTGGGTGCTGGGCACAGCCCAGGCTCCCCTCATGCTGATGAATTCATTCCATCTTAGTAAAACTCTCTTAAACAGTGGTCATTTCCTAAACCTGGAAGCCACACTAAGGAGAGCAAGAGCAGCTGATGTCACTCAGCTCACTGTGGCTGTGATAGGCTTTGAACCCACACCCACCTGACTCCTGGCCCCAGGGCCTGGCTTCATGGTCACATGCGTGCCCCACTGGTTGCTCAGGTCTCTCGTTCAGAGGGTTGACCTTTGTCAATGCTCTACTGACACTATCTCAGAGTTCCTGAAACATTTGAACAAGAGGACTGCATTTTCATTTTGCCCAGGGCCCCACACATTGTGCAGCCAACCCTGCCTCACCCTGTAATGCTTCCTTTACAAGCTGTTGTCTCTCCCTCTGGTCTTGCTGGAGTTGACTGTCTGGGATTGGGGAAGGTCAGTGGTTGGGGGTAGGGGGCAGCTAGGGACCCGTTTGATGGCCTTTGGAGCTAGAGTGTCCTGCAAACCTGACATGAATGATCCTTCCTAAACTGAAAAAATTCTACCCAGAGCCAATCAAGGGGCTGAAAGCTCTGCCTCCTGCTGGTAAAGCAAACAGTATTCAAAAAGACGGGAACCTGGTACAAAGTGGGATGGGGAGCAGGACAGTGCACCCATGGCGAATACTGGATGAGTCCGATGTGCTGAGAAAGAGCCATCCGGTGTGAGAGGGGCCGTTGGGTTTCCCTTCTTTGTGGCCTACTTAGTTTAAAAGCCAGGCCCAGCCTCCTCCGTGGGAAACCCTCCATCATGTGGTGTGGGATAAGGACATCTGCCCTGGCGACAGGGAGAACCACGGAAGGTCCCATGCCCGCTGGGTGCCTCATGGAACTGCTTCCTCAACCCTGAGAAACAGGCCGTGAGAACCCCAAATGCCAGACACACCCTGGTCCACGCACCTCTGGGAAGGGCCATGGCCACCTCGGCCTGCCCTGCACAGGCCACCCCCCCCCCCAATGCCGCCATCTCCGGAGCTTCTGCTTGTCCCTCTGTGGCCTGTGTCTCTGAAGGCTATCCTCAGAGTCTCCCCTCCTACCTTCCATGCTCTCCTCCTTGCCCACATGACTGATCTGCAAGGCTGGCCTATGCCCACCTCTATTGCTACTGACTTGGGCATCCCTGATGGGCTCTGTTACACTTGAATGATCCATTGGACTGTCCCTCATCAGCGCTGCTATGTCACCAGCACCGCACCCACGAAACAGCCAGTACATGGATTAAAAGCACAAGCTTGCAAGAGGTGAGGCTCCCCAGAGGTACTGGGGCGCCCGCCTCTATCTTCCTCTGAAGTGGCTATTTATTGAAACGATACATAACAGGTGTGGGGAGTGCCCAGTAATCACATACAAGGGCTCCATGCTTCTTCCCCACAGGCTCGACTCCCACCCTGAAGCATCACAAATGTTCAAGGCCCAACACCTGCTTACTAAGGAGTGACTGATTTCCTTTCATTAGAGCACCAAGGTACCTGAGGGCTTGTCCCCAGGCTGCAAAACATCTCTAGGCCAGCCAGGAAACTGTCCTACTCTCAGCACTTCCCTCAAGATCCGGTGACTATTCTTATAAGCATGGTGTTCATTCTCCTACAGTCCCTCAGTCATCATGGGAAGCTCAGAGTATCATCTAGGCTCCTCCTTCAGGTGCTGTGAGAGAGGCAGCCTCATTTCCGCAGAGGGGATGGAAGAGAGGCCGGGAGTGTAGCTTGCAAGCAGGACCCCAGGCAGAGAGGGGCTCCCCAAGCAATCAGGAATGCAGTCAGCAGTGGGGCGGGAAGCAGGGGAGCTGCTCCCCTGGCCACTGGACATGTGGGAGCCCCGATACAGAACAAACACAGCCGAACTTAAGAGGCCATCAATTTCCCACCCTTGATGTCTCTGAACCTTAGTTTCTTCATCTGTAAAATGGAGCCCAAAATATGTGCCCACCTCCTTGGGCTGGGCTCTCAGATGGCATAGGTGTGAAAATACTCATTTTCCAGTGAGTGCCAAACCTATCTCAGATCATGGGGCTCTGGGACCCAGGAAGGGGTATGGCTCTGTCAGTTGAGATCATCCCAGTCACTCCTTTTAGCCATGGATGAGGACACCAACTTTGCCCTTAAATTAAGAATGAGAATTAGGGCTCAGCATCTATAGCCCAGTGGCTAGGCACATACACCAAGGCTGGCGCGTACCCAGCCTGGGCCTGCCAAATAACCATGACAACTACAGCAACAAGAAGAAAATAGCCAGGGGTTGTGGCAGGCATCTGTAGTCCCAGCTACTTGGGGGACTGAGGGAAAAGAATCTCTTAAACCCAAGAGTTTGAGGTTGCTGTGAGCTCTGACACCACAGCCCTCTATGAGGGTGACATAGTGAGACTCTGTCTCAAAAACAAACAAACAAAAAGCCCAAAAAACCCAAAGAAATGAGAATTGGGCCCCTTTCCATGACATCCAGTCAAGGATAGCCATTTAGGCAGATAAACAGGAATTTGTTCTTAAAAGTGGCAATTGGCAGAACCCTACCCACTGTGTGGGGGAACAGGAGCAGGAGAGGGCGGGGGGCCTCTTGCAGCACTATGCTTTGGGCACAGTCACAGACTGTCTCAGAGGAGCTGGCCGTAGGGTCCACCTGTCTGAGTCAGGTTCTTCCCAACCACCACCAGCCTGTGTCTCTGTCCCACACCTTAGAGAGGGGATGAGCAGGGTGGCCGCTGTTAAGGGTGTGATGAAGCTTAGATGGAAACAAAAGGCCTGCCTTGTGCGACTGGACACGTGGGCTGGAGAGGGGCTCTCCAGAACATTAATTCCCATATGATTTATTCCTCATGACAGTTCTCAGAGGGGTGTCTGGATCCCCACTTTACAGAGGAGGAAATAGGTGGCAGGATATCTGGTGACATGAGCTGAATGTCACAGCTGTGTCCTGACAGAAGCTGGGTTAGACTCCAAGTTTTTACAGCCTCCCCTGCCTGAGAGTGGGGTTCCCTTCATCAGAGTCACCCTGTACTCCAGGAATGCCACCTGCAGCTCTGACCCTTGGGCCACCCCTTTGAGATGGGAGGATGGCCTCCAGCTCACCACCGTGGAAGCTGAGCCCCCAAAATCCATGTGGTGGCAGAACCCACTCTTCCACCTGCTGGGGTTTGGGCTGGGATCTGGTGTCTGGGCCTTCATTTCCACCTGTCAGCTTGGAGGGTAGCCCCAGCCCAGGATCTTACCCTGCAGAGGTTCTGGATTCTTATAACATGAGCCCATTCTCAGCTTCCCACTTCCCCCGACCAGTGCTAGGGAGTTTCAGACTCAGCCTCTCCAGTATCCAGAAGGGAAGGACCATGCCCCCATCAGACTGTCTGCCAGTGGGTTGAGCCCACACCTCCTTCCTCTGACTAGAGATGGCAAAACTGCAGAAAGCACAGAGGCTGTCAGGAAGGAAGACCTGTGAGTTCCATCGTCTGAGAGGCTGGAGTGGTCCCATTTTATGGATGGGAGACTGAGGCCCAGAGGGAGGAAGTGATAGCAGGTATGGCCAAGACAAAGCTAGAAGCCAAGCCCCTGGGCTCCCAGGCCAGTGTTCTTCTGACTGCCCCCTGGGCACTGGAGATTCTGCCTTGGGCCAGGGGGACTCACACTAACCAAGCTGGCAGCAGGATGAGGCAAGGCTGAGTGTGGAGGCTCCAGTGTGTCTGCCCATATCTGATGTGCACCTCAGTTGTTGGACAAAAAATGGTGAGGCCTTTCATGACCTTCAGCTGGCCTGTCACAAGGGTGGGTCTCCTCTGTGGCTATGCCTTGTCCAACTCTCCCATTGAAACATGCCCCTTTGTCCAGCATGATTTGTGCTCTGCTGACCAGCATGTTGCCTGGGGCAAGTAACTTCACCTCCCTGGGCCTTCTTCCCTTTCCTGAATAGTGCAGGTATCCATGCCCTCCTGGCTAGGGTTCTAGAGTGAAGGAAACGCCCCCACAGGGGAAGCAATTTGTGCCCAGAGCTTGGCACTGGAGGGCACTCAGCTCCCCTTAGAAGCCAGTGATGGGCCAGCAGCAAGGCCTCCAGTGACTCGAGTTAGGAGTCAGCTCTGCCTCCTCCTTCAGAAGACTCAGTTTTCTCATAGGAAAAATGGGGATAGGTGTTGCACTGCCGTCACAGAGCTGTAAGGAAGATCAGGTGGCAACAGGGGACAGCCTGGGAAGTGGGCCTGGTGAGCAAGATCGGGGAATGGGCACCTGACTCCTAGAGTTGTCCCGAGGAGTCTAGGCACAGGGTTCCCAGGGTCACCCCGCATTCCAGGAAGGGTTGACATTGATTTGGGGTGGATGGCTAAAGCAGCCAGCAAAGAAAGTCAGGACGATCGACAGCCCAGGATCCCTGGAAACAGAGTGTGGGAAAAAGAGCATCTCCTGATCTAGTTAAACTGCCTCCTCCAAGGCACAGGAGGCCGTGATCTTCTGGACTTAATGAGGCCCAAATAGGTCAGCCATGGAGGCTGTTGCTTGTGGTAAACATTTGGCATCCAACTCTGGCACAGTTAAATTTACTCCCTTTGGAACCAAAAAACAATTAACTCCTTGCTTGCTGTGGCAGGGGACTTGTGTTTACAGCAGCTGCAGGCAGAATTACTTCACCTCGCTGTTGTCCATCCATTCCTGTGCATACTCGTCTGCTGACACCTGGGTAGGTCCTCTTGGGTAGTGCAGCAAAGTGAACAGTGGAGCCAGCAAGGCACAAACTGGCCGTGTGGTCGTGTCTGCTCCATGCCCCCTCTGAGCCTTGGGGTGCTGTTCCTTGAAGGGTCTTTATCATGGAAACTGGAGGGCTGCTGGGACTCATGGATTGAAAAACATCTATAAAGTCATAGACTTTGCATTGTGTGGGAACCCAGTAAACAGGGAGGGCTTCCTGGAGGTAGCACACTCTGGAACACTTGTTAGGTGATAAATGGACACTTATTTCCCAATACCAAAATACAAAACAAAACAACAAACAAGCAAATGAAATGAAGCAGTATAGGTTAGTACCAAAAACTTAAAATGACATTAATCTATATGTACAAACCAGTTAGCTGTTTTTTACTAGATCACTTGACCCAATGAAACACAAGAAGTCCCTTGTGATAACAGCAGGAGGTCATGACTGTTAAGTGTTTCTGAGCATTTATTGGCTTAATCCAGGATTGTGGCATTTTAGACTCTATTTATCTGTAGGTTTAGATGTTTCATTGTGTAGAAAATGGGTAAATTCTTTTAAAGTTTATGTAGGAGGATAATTGTCCAAAAATAGAAAAGAATTTCTAAAAATAGAAAGAGAAACCAAAGAAAGGGAATTTGCCTTAGAAGCCATTAAAACGTGCTGTAAAATTGCTGCCCTTGAACCCAAATGGTGCAGAAACAGAAAAGTGACTCTGCTCAGCTGGGTAATGTGTGCACTGGCAGACAATGAGAGAGAGCTTCATTACGAGAAAGTGGCTTTTCAGATGAGTGGGGGAAATGTCAATGGCCCATTTGGGTACTGCCAGTGGGAAAAACCATTAAGTTGTGGCCTGTCTTTGGTGAGGGAGCTGGCTGAGAACATAGAGTGGGGTCTTCAGGTTGAGAGGAAGATTAAAGAGTTCAAGATAGTTAAAGAAAAATTTTTAAAAATACAAATATTGTAAGAAAGATTAGGAGAATATATATAACCATTTAGGCAATACAAGAAAGCCAGAATTGATAAAGGAAAATATGGACACATTTGGTATATAAAACATAATTGTTTGTTAATTTAACAATATTGGCCAGGCTGGGTGGCTCACACCTATAATCCTAGCACTTTGGGAGGTGGAAACGGGAGGATTGCTTGAGGTCAGGAATTCGAGACCAGCCCCAGCAAGAGCAATACCTTATCTCTACTAAAAATAGAAAGAACGGCCAGATATGGCAGCAACACTTGTCCCCGTTGCTGAGGCTGAGGCAAGAGGATCACTTCGGTTCATGAGTTTGAGGTTGCAGTGGGTGGTGATGAGGCCACTGCACTCGAGCCCAGGTGACAGAGCAAGACTCTGTCTTAAAAACAAAGGAAAACAAAATGAACAACCCTGCCCCAGAGCCCAACACTGAGTCTCCCAGCCCATGGGCATGGGATGTTCTTCCATTGGTTTGCGTCATATATAATTTCTTTTGTCAGTATTCTGTCATTTTCCCCATAAAGATCTTACATCCTTTATTCAGTGTATTGCTCGGTTGTTCTTTTTGGGGGCTGGGGTGGGGTGGGGAGTAGCTATCTCTATAGACCACTATTACTATCCAAGGTAATCTATAGATTTAGTACAACTCTTATCAAAAAATATCAATGTCATTTTTTTCCAGAATTAGAAAAAATATTCTAGATTGGATATGGTGGCTCCGCCTGTAATCCTAGCTCTCTGAGAGGCCGAGGCAGGATGATTGCTTGAGCTTAGGAGTTCCAGACCAGCCTGAGCAAGAGTGAGACCCTATCTCTGCTAAAAATAGAAAAAATTATCCAGGCCTGATGGTGGTACTTGTGGTCCTAACAACTTACAAGGCTAAAGCAGGAGGATCACGTGAGCCCAGGAGATTGAGGTTGCTGCGAGATAGGCTGATGTCACAGCACTCTACCTTGGAAGACAAAGTGAGACTCCATCTAAAAAAAAAAAAAAAAAATCTAAAATTCATATGGAACAAAAAAGAGCCCCATAAGCCAGTGTGATCCTAAGCAAATCTGGAAGAATTACAATACTTGACTTCAAATTATGCTCGAAGGCAGTAATAACCAGATAACACGGTACTGGTATACAAACAGGCACATAGATCTATGAAACAGAATCAAGAACCTAGAAATAAAACCACTGACCTGTAGCCAACTAATCTTCAACAAAGTCAACAAAAACATACACCAGGGAAAGGACATTCTATTCAGGAAATAGTGCTGGGAAAATTGGAGAGCCACATGCAGAAGAATGAGACTGACCCCTGTATCTCTCCAGGTACAGAAATCAACTGAAGGTAGATTAATTTTTACTTAAACATAAGACTCCAAACTATAAAATTGCTAGAAGAAAACCTGGAAAATACTCTTCTGGGCATTGGCTTAGGCAAAGAATTCATGACTGAACCTTGAAAGAAATTAAACTAAAAAGCTCTGCACAGCAAAAGAAATAACGGAATGAGCAGACAACCTACAAAGTGGGAGAAAATACTTGCACACTGTGCTTCCAACGAAGATCTAATATCCAGAATCCATGGGGAACTCAAATAATAACGATGGGAACAAAAAAGCCAAATAACCCCACTAGAAAGGGACAAAGGACATGAAAGACATTTTTGAAAAGGATGCATAACATTTTGGTCAACAAGCTCAACATCACTAATCATCAGAGAAATGCAAATTAAAACCACAATGAGATACACTAGTCAGAATGGCTATTATTAAAAAGTCAAATAACAGATGTTGGCAAGGATACAGAAAAAGAGAATGCTTTTTACACTGTTAGTGGGAATGTAAATTAATACGACCTCTATGGAAAACAGTACGGAGATTTATTAAAAGAAAGAAAAATAGGACTACCATTGGATTTAGCAGTCCCACTAGTGGGTGTCTACTCAAAGGAAAATAAATCAGTACATCAAAGAGATACTTGTGCTTGTATGTTTATTGCAGTACAACGCACAGTAACAAAGGTAAGGAATTAACCTAAATGTCCATCAGGGGAAGGCTGGATCAAGAACTTGCAGGATACACACAGATGCACGACCCCTGCCCACACACACCATGGAATACTACTCAGCCACAGAAAGGATGAAATTATGCCTTTCGCAGCAACTGGATAGAGGATAAGTGAAATAACTGAGAAACAGAAGGTCAGACACAACCTGTTCTGGCTTCTTGGTGGGAGCTAAGCAGTGTGTACATGAGCACCAAGTGGGTGGAAGAACAGACCCCGGGGACTCGGGGAGCTGTGAGGGCGCCGGCAAGGGAGAGACAGACTGAATGGGCACTGGGTACCTGCTTCAGGAGGAGGCGACCCCAGAGCCCAGACCTCACCCCCACACAAGGCACCCATGCAATGGTGCTGTCCCTGTGTCCTTCCCTTTATACAAGTACGATAAAGAGAACACAAGATGTAATTGTTTTTAAGGGGAAAAGCTATAAATGAAAAATTTGATGGATAAAGTGGATTTATAAGAAATGCCCATGTGAGGAGTACGGGGTTAAAACCTATGGTAACCATGATACATTTCTAGAAAGATCTTGTACATTTGTCACAGAAAGATGTGAAGGGGAGTGGAGACGCTGAGGCCGGGAGCGCGCGTCACAGAGAGCAAGTCTCAAAGCCAGTGAGTGGTGAAAAGGTGCCCACCAGCCAGAGAGGGAGACGCTCCCACTGCAAAAGATGGCTGGCCGCTTCCGACCACCCCCCAAAGATGCAGGGAGATGAGAGTTTGCCTCATACTGGTAAGCTGCAGGGAAAGAGTGAGAGCAGAGCTGTGCCCTGGCGTCCCTGGGGCACACACGATCACTGCGTGTAGAGACCCAGCCAGCAATGTGTCCCAGCCACCAAGGCGAACGCACTCTCATCTTCTCTCCTGCCCCTGCTGTTCTCTCCCGGGAGGGGAAAGCTGTAGCACAGAGCATGTTTACAGTGATGTTTGTGTCCCAAGCTGCTGACAGTGCGGAAACCAAACATGTAAAATGAGAGCCAGGTGAGCACCCAAGCAGGGACGCACAGGTGAGCACAGCCATGCCGGGACCATCACGAGCTAAGAGGTTCTCAGCCGACTTGGAGGGCACGTGACATGCTGAGTGAGAAAAGCACGGTTCTCTAGAGTGGACAGTGTAATCTTGCTTAACATGAAACAAAGCAAAAAAGCCCAGGTGGCCAGGCAGGTATTTATGTATGCATGGGCATATTTGCAATCTCAGAGGAAGGATGCTAGGAAAACCTTTTTATGGGGGAAACATAAGGCTGGATTTTAATAAATTTTAATAATGCACATGGGAAGTAAGGGCGGGAGGGTGAAGGAGGGAGGAGAAGGCCAGCCCCCAATCACCTCTCACCAATAGACCCATGATGATGGTTACCTTGGGGTGGAGAGATTTCAGACTGTTCACAGATCTTATGTTTATGCATTACTTAGGTTTTTACAATCTACAAATGTAATTTATGGAATCAAAAATAACAGAACTATTTTCATTGCATTTTTTAAAAAATGTCTATACCATGCATCAGTGCAAAATTGAACCCAATATTGACAAATAGGGGCAAAGAATTTCATAGAAAGAAAATAAAATGGAAAGAAAAGGCAAGAAAATGGAAAAATGAAGGGCAGGGCTAAAACCTAGCAGGACTAAGCAGAACTTCCACTGTGACCTGGGGAAGAGTGTGGCACAGGAGTGTGGTCACTCTGAATGGGGCAGAAGGCCACAGCAGGTGCCCCAAACTCAGGCAGTAACCATCCATGAGTAACTGTGGGCTCTGATGAGGCGGCAGTGTGAAGGTCTGAACAGGACATTAGCACCTGCTTCAAGTGCACAGAAAAGAGAATCGGTCATGGGGTATGGGATAGTGAAGCTGCCCAGAGATCACAACCGTGGGCATCCACTGCCCCCTCCAGAGCAGAGGGAAAGGGGAGATAGTGACCTTCCTGCAGCTCTTGGCCAGGGCCACACAGCAGGAGCAGAATCAGGATGGGACATGGCAGGGACACAGATGGAGACCTGCCCCAGAAGTTCTGTTCCTCCAGCCAGAGCATCGGGCTCAGCCCAACCGCTGGCCAGTAGCTGGGCCAGGCGGCCTTCAGGGGAGCTGAGTGGGGGTGGGAGGGGCCAGGAGAATGCCTGCATGTATATTCTCCACAAGATGTCATCAAGCCATTCTCACCCACACTCATGGGAGGACTTCTAGGTTGCTTTTGGGCCACTTATCATTTTCATTTTCTAGAAGAGATGAACCCCCAGGCAGAAAAAGCTTTGCAGAGTGAGGCAGGTTGCATAGAGAAGGAGGGGGGCCTGGACACCCCATCTGGGCTCTGGAAAGAATTTGGGAGGCCCAGCCTCCCTCACCTGGCCTCCACAGGGCCCTGTCCTGAGAGCTTGGTGGCCTAGTGAGCTGGGCACAGGCGCTTGCTCAGGAGGGACTCTGATGCAGGGTGCTGCCCCCGATCCCCAGCCTCTAAACCACAGACTCTGAGGGCAGCAGCGGTTGCTGTTTCAGGGACTGAGAAATTACATGTCTCTCAAAATGCCCTTTTCTTTTCTTTCTTTCTTTTCTTTTTTTTGATTGCCTTGACTAGAATAATCCTAGTGTATCTTCTCTTTCACCCTTGATGGTGAATTTAATTTAATGGACTGTAACTGTGCTGCTCTGAACTTTAAATGCCATGTTTATTTGCCTTATTAGGGTGGACTTGATGCTTGAAGAAAGTGTGGTAATGCTTGAGAAACAAGTTTGTTTGTTTGTTTGTTTTGAGATAGAGTCTCACTATGTCACCCCCTGTAGAGTGCTGTAGCATCACAGCTCACAGCAACCTCAAACTCTTGGGCTTAAGTGATTCTCTTACCTCAACCTCCTAAGTAGCTGGGACTATAGGTGCCCACCACAATGTCCAGCTATTTTGTTGTTGTTGTTGCAGTTGTTCAGCTGGCTCGGGCTGGGTTCTAACCTGCCACCCTTGGTGTATGTAGCTGGCATGATAACCACTATGCTATGGGCGCCGAGCCGAGAAACAGGTTTTGACCAGCTCTGATTGTGTTGGCAGTCTTGCTATGTCCCAGTCCCTCATTAGAAGGGGCGTGGTCACAAACACTTTCCTTTTTGGTGGGGTCGAGCTGCAGCTGAAGCAGAGGCTCCTTCTGCTGAGTGTTCTGACGTCCTGTCCCTACTCAGGCCGAGACAGGACAGGTGCCTTGCCCTCCCTAGCTGTCCACAGTTCTTGTCTGTGTGGTGTCCTCCAGGCTGATTCCCCCTAGTTGGGCACCCTTCCCTGTCACCCAGCTGTCAGGCAGAGGAACAACTTGTTCACCAGGTGGGCCAGAACAGCTACGGTTTGAATCAGCAATGCTCCTGGCTTGGAGGAACAGGATGCAGCCAGGTAAAGGATGTGCCCTGTTCAGTCAGCGACATGCCACGTGCAGCCCACCTCAGGGCCTTTGCACATGTCAGGTACCCATGTGGACTGAACTCACTGCAGAGAGCCTCTTGGGCCACTCTGGATGGAGTCACACTCCTGGAAATCTTTACTCCTGCTCTTTTATTTATAGTACACTACACAGCTCGTCCTGACTTTATGCTCTTTTATCATCTGACTACCCCATAGAACATCAGCTCCTTAGAAACAGACACACTTGTGTGTGGTTACCTGTGGTGGAGGAGAGCTGACCAGACACTGTCCTCAGACATGCCTTTCTGTTGTGGGATGTCTGCTTGTGAGACATCTCAGGCTAGAGGGGGAGAATGAGGGACAAGATGGCTGACATGGAAAATCGGAGGTGCATGGGGAAAGATAGACAGGCAGGATGACTAAGAAGGGTGAGGACAGAACCACGTCCATGGAGGACCCTCAGAGTCATAGCAAGATGTGTGATGTGACAACCACAGGGCTATAGACACAGGGAGATAGAGAACCAGGTGCATGAAGAGGACCAGAGATGCCTGCTGGGGGAGAGGGGCAGACAGAGGGGGACAGGCGGGGTAGGGAGGACGGCAAGGTGGACTCCAGGCACGTGGTCTGGGTGTGCCCTGTGATGGCCCAGCACTGCCTCCAGGGCCTCCGGACAGGTGGGGGACAGGGCGGGGCCAAGGCTGATGCAGCCGGTTTCTCTCTGTTTCTGAAAATCAGGCTCCCCCTGCCAGCTGCTCTGTCTGGAATTCTGGCCCATTGGCTCTCTGCTCCCCTCCCAGATGCCCACATGGGGAAAATTCAGACAGGGTTTGGCCTGGTCCATTTCCAGCTAAGACTGTCCTCAGGAAAGAAAACTCCTTAGTAGGGAGGGGGGAGGCAAATAGGACTGACATTACCCTGGACCCCAATCCCCCCTTTCTTTCACAGTAGGTGCTTGAGAGGTAGAGCAGGTGCTGCTGGAGACACTCAGTGCCCTTCTGAAGAGGCAGCAATGTGGGTACTTCAGATCCATTCCTGTACCTCCAGGAAGGATGCTACAAATAGCACATTGGTGGTTTTTAAATAGAAAAGTTGAGTCACATTCTGGAATGAACCCAGTAACAGGTCCTGGGATCTAGGAGGCCTGATAATGGCATAACCAGGCATCTGAAGTGGGACACTCTTTAATGGGTATGGGAATTGGGAGAGCATCTTAGAGGCTCACTCGGTCACTCAGTCACTCATCAAACATGTCCTGTGCTCCTGGAGGGCAGAGCCTTTTTAAGGCAGCTCTGTGCCCTCATCCCAAAGTCCAGCCCAGGGCCAGTTACACAGCAGTTACCTGGTGGTGTGTGGTGTTGGAGCTTGATGGAAGGGTGGAAGGGAAGGAAGGCGGGTGGGTGGACAGGCATTGAAGGAGGCAAGTGGGAAGTATCCCTAGAGGGCTGGGATGGCCAGCTAGAAACAAACCTTGGAAAGCACAAGGAGCCCCTTGCTGGTCTACAGCATAGATCTGCAGCATGGGCCCACACCAGAACTCAGACCCCTCAGTGTCCATCCTTGACACCTCCCTCCCTCTGGCCTTCCAAGGGCAGGACCGAGAGAAGGTCTGCTCCTTCCCTGCCCTCCCCAGCTCTACGCAGGCCCTGCTTGCTCCCCCTCCAAGTCCCTGCAGCAGGGCCGGACACTTCCTCATGGTGGGCACTCTGCCTGGCCCCTACTCACTCAGATGTGACTGTTTCTTTGGCAAACCCCACTAGGAGAAATGTGGAACCCCACATCGCTAGAAGTCCTGCTGGTGGGGCAGCTTCTCTTGCAAAACTGAGTGTGTCCCATGGGCACTGTCCCTCAAGGACCTGGGGGCCCTGGCTAAGACATGTCTGGTCTGGGATCCTGCTTCTTCCTTCTCGATGGCTTTTCCCACCTGCCTCCAGGCTATAGGTAAAGCCTGAGTCTCAGTTCCCAGAATACAGAAGGTATTCAAAGGACTGACTGTAACCCCTGCCCTCTCTGAGTGCAGAAGGGAGGGTCGTAGCCTAAAGAATCAGACAGATCCGTGTCTGCCCCACCTTGCTACCTAGTTGCTGTGGGAGTCTGTGTAAGTCATGTGACCTCTCTAAGGCCCAGTTTTCTAGTCTCTAAATTGAACCCTGCGTACTCACAATGCAAGAGAGCACACAGGAAAAATCAGAGGATGCTGCAGATCTAAGTTCCATGATATTGAAAAACATTTTTGCTGTGGTGGTGTGAGATTTAGCCTCCTACTTCACTGGCCAGTGGCTGGCAAAAGCCCCCATGCCCCACCCTACAGAGGTGGCACTACTGGCAGAAGCTCCCTCAAGGGGAAAAGATAACTTCAACTTGATTCTTCTGGGTCTGCGGGTTTGGCCATGGGCCACATGCTGCCATCCCAGGGTCCCAGTGCTGGGACTGCATGTGCCGTGTGGCCCTGTGCATGTGGAGGTCTCCATGGGGCCTGTGCGGGGAGCTCAGGGGAGGCCTACCCAGTGCAGGGGAGGCGGGTCCTGCCAGTGCAGTGAGGTTCTTGGGCCATGGTGACACCACGGGCTTCCTTGGAGATGGATCCCAGCAAAACTGGATGTTTTGCAATCCTGCCCCTGCCCGCCCAGTGCCGCAGAACTGGGGCTGGAACAATCAATTCTGCATGCTTACTAAATGGTGAGCCTTCTCTGGGAGTAGCTCAACTCATAATTTTCAAGTGCTTGAAGGCATCTTGTCATTATTTAACTCTCAAATGGGATTCATAAGAATTGGAGAAATACGTTCTACCACTTCCAAGTGCCTTTGGTTACTTGCCCGGAGAGCAGAGAACATTAAATTGTCACGGGGCCTGTGGGTGGAGGGGGTGATGGCCCTGCAAGGGGACTGTATGGGGGGGCTGACTTCCCCTCCACATTTTTACTGTCATTTATTGCCATTATAGAAGTTGTTTGGGTGTGGTTCATTTATTTCAGCAAAATTTTACTATCTGCTTGCTTGGTCTGGGAGCCAGGCACAAAGAGGAATGGCCTGTGGGCAGACCAAAAGTAGCAGGGCATGGCTCATGTCAGGCAGGGGCCAGCAGCTCCAGCGGCCACTCGGTGGGTTTAGACCAGGCTACACCTATGGGCCCCTAATGGGTGACTGAAGTTGCTGCACAGAGCAAAGGAAATGAGGACTTTTGTTAGGTAGTGCAGGCACCCCTGGGTGGCCCTAGCTCACACCTACTGCCAAACCCAAACGGACCGGACAGTCTTTTAGGGTGTGAATAGGTTGTTGCAGATTCCTGAAGCAGTGGGTGACCAGAAACCAGCACTCTTGACCTCTGAGGGACAAATAGACTATAAACTAAACACATGTGTAACATCAGGTAGCAATGTGTGCTGTGAGTAAAGACATCAGAACCAGCGGTAAGTAGACAATTCTAGTGGGGGCAGGGCAGTTTGGGTCAGAGTGGCCCAGGTCTCTGGCCCAGTGTCTCCTCAGTGAGCAGACACTAGCATGAAGTGAGGGGTCTTTCCAGGGCTATCTGGGAAGGAGAGCAGCATGTGCAAAGCCCTGAGGCAGAACCTGCACCCAGGCCATGTTTCCAGCCATACCCCTGACAGTGCCTAATTCTTTAATCAACACCCTATAACAACACACATGAAGTATTGCCAACCAGAGAAGCTCATGTGAACCTTGGGGTCATGGTTTTTACTGCACATCAGTCACATAGGCATGACTGATCGGCCACCTGTGTGGCTGACCTTCAGACTCCAGCTCTTCCAGGGGTCAAACTGATGCCACGTGGCACAGTTTGGGCTCATCCCACTGTTAGCCATCAGACTATCCAGGTGGCTCACAGCTTTTGTAAGCAAAGACACTCTTACTCTTATCAGGCAGGACATCCCAAGGGCATTGAGGTCACCTACCAGGGATGGTCAAGGGCCAGATATTTTTCTGAAATGCGCAGGGTATAGACAACCCAGGCCTGCTGTGTTAACCCCTCACTTGCCCCACACCTTCTGCTTCTGTGGGGAAGTGGGGAAGGGGAGGAGGCAGAGATCCAGCACATCCCAGCTGTCCCTAACCGAGAGATTCTCTTCTCTAAGCCCTAGTGACAACTCTAGGCAAGAGGTGTGTTTCTCCCCATTGTACAGGTGGATGTCTGAGGTCCAGTGAGCAGAGTGACCAGCTCAAGGTCACACAGTCTGGCACCACGCCCCTGGATGGGAGCATGACATGGGCCATGGCTGTAGACTGTTATCTTGGAATAATGTTAACCATGGAGGCCTCCAAGGGAAGATGTGGCTTCCCCAGGCTTTGCCACCTTCTGGCCTACAAAGGGTGCTAGAATGGTAAGAGGGCTCTGCTGGCTGGCCTGAGCTGACCTGTGGCCCTCTTAGAGCTGAGGCCTCCCCAGGGCCTGGCCAGGTGAGGGAGGAGCTTCCTCTTCTGTGGCTGAGGAGAAGACTGCCCAGACACCTGGGCCATGGGCCAAGTGCTGCTACAAAGTGCCCGTACTCTGCAGACATGAGCTTTCATTTATTTGTTGTTTCTGTCTCCAACAACATTACCCAAGGTGTGAGGGGATCAGTCTGTCTGCGTAAGACAGCCCCAGCAGCCTAGGCACAAAAACACTGACCTTGTACCCAGGAGACCACAGTGAAGGTTACTCATCGGGCTGCTCAGCTGCTGTGTGACCTTCTAGCATGACTCTGCTTCATGGGAGGGGTATGGCAGTGGCTCAGGGTATCTCAAGGGTCCTCCGAGGCTCTCACAGCAGGGTCTGGGTGCTGAGAGTTCGTGTGGATGTCAGCAATCCCTGTGTGGGTGGGAGCTGGGTGGTTCATGCTCCCATGTAGTCATTCAGCCCCCATTTATCAGCACTCAAAACACTAGACGCTGGCCCGGGAGTTGGGCAGTGCGTGGTCAGACGCAGCCCCGGCATTCCAGGAGCTCTCAGGTGGATTGAGAGAGTGGGAGATCCAGTTATCATGAAGCAGCATCACAGGTTGCTGAGGGGGGCGGTTCAGAAAAGCAGCAGGAAGAGCCACCAGGGATAGGGGGGCAGCAAACATCTTGCCCTTGTTTTCACCTTCCCGAGCCCTGCAACAGGCCTCTGCCCTCTGAGCCTGGCCTCCCTTCTACCTGGCCTGCTGCTGTTAGTGACTCTGGCATTCCCCTGAAGGTGCTAGTGCCCTATGCTGGTTACTCAGAAGGTGACATGCAGGATGTGGCCAGAGAGGGATCTAGCATGGCCTGAGGAAAAGAGAGTGTGGGGCCCTGGCTGACTCATCTGCAGGTTTTACTACCATGGAAAACACAGGCCTAGGTGGGCATGTCCCTGGGGGCAGGGACGGTGCTTATTTGGCTCCAAGGAGTTCCCTGTCCTTCCTGTGGTACTGGCAGGCCTGGGAAGCACAGGACTCTAGGAGTGTAGGGACACTGCTTCCTGGGATGAAGCATGCCCCCATTGAGGAACAGGGCCACACTCATGCCCTGCCCGAGCTGAACCTTGATGGGAGCCTAGGCCTTCTTCTCAGGTGGTCCTGGCTCTCTGTGGAATCTCTACTCACTGCCACGTTTGCAGGAACAGGTTGGAGAAGCCTCCTTCCCCTTGGGGGCTATATGTAGGGTCTCAAGAGATGGACTTCAGTGTGGAACTTGGCATACACATGGTGAAGATGACTTGCCACTGCACGGGTTGTTACCACTGCCACCTGACCTCACCTGCTGCTTTAAGAGCTTCTTTTTAAAGACTCTAAGGACAAAGTATGGAGGTGACCTTGGGGGCTATTGCCCTAGCTGGTCAGTCATCATCAGCTTAGCCTTTATTTTGTATTCCAAAACTTTTGCCACTAAAAACTCCCAGCCGGGTCTTCCCTATTTCATGACTCAAAGCATTTTTCTGACCTTTCTTGGGATGGAAGACTGTTTGTGCTAATTGTGTCTTATTTCCAAATGAATTTTCATTTTTTGTGTCAAAATAACCTTCAGAATGTTTAAAATAGAACACACTTCCTGAGCACTCAGGTCTCTTCTTGTCACATCGTATACATTTTTTTCCTCTTTAAAAACACTCCATGTATCATTCGAATTGCCTTTAGCAGAAACTGAATATAGTCAACAGTTATTTTGGAAATCAATTTAGAATGTCAGCTCCTATAATCTGGGAACTGGCATGTGAAAATGTTATCATTTTGTTCCAGGATACCCTCAGAATGAAGGAGGACTCTTGTTTTTAAACTATTGAGTTTGTAAGAGTTTCTTGGATCTATACTTTTTTTTTGAAAAAGTGGTACAGAGGCTGAGAGCAATTTGCTGAGGACCCCTGGGCCAGGGACTGGACCCTAGGAAATAATGCAGGCTGGGGAGGCCGGGGAGGCATTAAACAGATGAAAGGTGTCTTTCCTGGAGGACACTGCTGCTTGCTGCTGGGTGTAGCAACAAACAGCAAGTGGATTTCCAAGCGCACATCAGGTTGCAACTCACAATGGTTGTGGGAAGGACTTTTAGAAATTCACCCTAAGGGATGACCCCTCTAATACCACATGCCTGCATGGGATGTTATACAACAAGCGGGAAATGCTGCCCTTTTGGCATTAAAATCAGCTTTGCCCTCATGTTGTCATTGCGCTACTATGCCATGTGCTATCCTAAGAACAAGAGGACCAGGCCTAGACGGGAATAGGAAGAAGTGGGCGTGGCCCCGGGTGCAGGTGGAAGCTTCTTGTTCCGTTGTAGCTGCTTTCCATCATCCTTATTCCATTATTTTAAAATTATTTCAAGAAGAATCGAGTATGTGTCTGTGTGTCAGGAAGGAAATTTTTGTATGTGGATTGCTAAATTTCAGAAATTTTCCTGAAGTAGATTCCGGGTCCCAAGGGTAGGTTAACTCCTGAGGCTTTACTCCCAAGTCCCGGCTGTGGCCTCTGACTTGGCAGCTCACATGTGCCCTGGCCCGCTTCACTCCTGCAGGCTTTCCTTCCACAAGAGGTGCCTGCTGGATGGGGAAGCACATGCATAGATGTGTGTTGTTACGGGTCTGGGAAGATTCCAGCTAATCCTATTTGTGTTGTTATATTTGTCTTACTCTGTTTGGGTGCTTCCTGTTTAAAATGACGCCCTGGGCTTTAGGACAGCCTGCTATCCTCCCACATAGATTGGCTCCCTGAGACAACATGCAGGTCAGCGTCACCCACACCAGGCAGTAGGAGAAAGAAGTCTCTGGCCTGGCCTGTCTGTAGGAGATGCTCTTGTGTCCTGTCTGACCAGATCCAACATGACAGCGCAGCTCATGCACACCCTCATTGTGCCAGAGACTTAACCTCTACCTGGCCATAAATTCAGCCTGGCCCTTTCCATCAGATGCAGTGTCCCCCAATTAACCCAGAGGTCATAGGCCATGTCCTGGCTCACCCAAGTTTGCTTTTATTGAGCCACAGCATGCTGTCAAGTGCACGTGGCCTCTCCCCTGCAGCTCCTGTCCCTGCACCTGCTGTGGCTGCTAGCCCTGGCTTGTAGGCCCTGCCTTCTCCCAGCTGGGAGGGTGGGGCTGGAGGGTGGCTCCTAGACCACCTTGATTCTTACAAGGGTGCCCAGTGGAGGGCTTGTGAGAACAGCTGGGGAGGCAGGAATATCTGCTGTAGGTTGACAAGGCCCCACGTACTAAGGAGAGCAGTAGGCACTTCTACCCCAGCCAGGAGAGTGACCAGGGGCACTTCCAGGGACTCAAACCTCATTCAGCCTGGATGGTTATAAATAGATTCTAGCAGCTCTGTCACTTGGGACCAGAGCCATAGCAAAGATCCCACTTTGAGTCATTTTAAACCCCCCAGACATAAAACCTGGCAGCACCATGGTGCCACAGAGCTGGAGCTCCAGAGAAGGTGTGTGGTTTGGACCCTGAGTTGGGGGGGTCTACTTTGTCCTTTGTGACCCAGGACAAATGACTTCACCCAGGGTGCTTCAGTCTCCTTGTTTGCACAGGAAAAGCCATCAGTTGGGATTAAGCGAACCCCACCCCCATGTCTGGAAGAGACCCAGGTGACGCTGTGCCTCCTTTTTGTGCCTTCCTGGCTCTGTTGTATATATCTCCAGAGATGTGGTCTCCACCTAGAACTTCTGCCCCAACTCCTTCACTGCCCCTCTCGCAGCACCGACCCCGGGGAGCTTCCTGCAGCACCCCAGCCATTTTCAGGCCCTCTCCTCCCCCCCTTCCCCTCACAGTCCCTACGGCCACTCTCTCAGCTCTCCCCAGGTAACCTGGGCACATGCAGGGGCTCTCACTCCTCACACAGTGCCCCAGGTCCACGGGAGCCGTTCTTGGGCTGCCTGTCAGTGGCCTGCGTCTTGTCAGCCCTGCAGGACCTGAGGCTCTCCAGGGTGGGTGGGTATTCTGCTCCACAGCAGCCCTGGGATGCATCACTTACTGGGGGACACAGATGCAGCCGGGTCAGGCTCTTTGAGGCTCCCTGCTTGGCCAGCTTTCATCCCTTCAGTGCTGGCCCATGAAGAGGTCTGGGGGCAGCCTCACAGAGGAGAGCCCTGGTGATGAGAGGTGCGTAGGGCTTGGTGCAGGCCTGATGGCTAACTGGTGTGGGTGATTTCACAACCTGAGCAGCTCAAGCAGCACTGGGACCCCTGGTGCAGGAATTCTCTGCCCACCCACACTACATGGCTGGTCTAGCCCAAAATCTGGCGCAGTATGCACAGGAGAGATTTGTTGAAAGGAACTCTAGCACCAATGGGCTCACTTATCACTGGAGTTGATAATGAGAGAGGCATTGAAGAGGATCGAATCCTTGTCACCATAAACTGAATGTCCCTGGCCAGGTGAATGCTGCTTTTTTGTGTGTCTGAGCTGAGGTCTTATACCAGTTTCCATCCCTGAAGTGTTGGTAAAGGTACAGGCAGGGGCAATGGGGGTCTCTGAGATTAGGCTCAGCCCAGCTGCAGCTCCCAACACCAGTGACGCCAGTGGTTATAGAACCCCCACAAAGCCATAGCAGGGGGCTGAATCCATGAGGCTATGAGGATGGATGCAGGGAGTGGGCATAGGCCCCGTGGGTGGCTATGGGGATGCTCCTGGGAGCTCAGGTGCCCTGTCAGTCCATATGGGTCACTGCCTGGGCTCAGTGCGGGTTGAGTTGGAGCTCGGGAGAGGCTGTAAGCACAGGTGGAAATAATGTGTCTCCTGTGTTGGGACAGGCTGAGGTCAGTGTTGGTCCCTGACAGGCTAGAGAGTGTCGGAGTTGCCCAGGATGTGTCAGGTGGGTGGAGCCTCCTACTGTGCTCAGCACTAAGTTTTCTTCCCTTTTCTTTTTTTTTTTTTCATTAAATCATAGCTGTGTACATTAAGGCTAGCACTAAGTTTTCAATATGCCTTGCACCTCAGTTTCCTTACCTGTGATGGGAAGGCAAGCCCCTGTCCTGATGTGGCCATGATGTCTTGGTGAGGTTACCTTCATGCTGTCCTATGCAGGTATCCAGGGCACAGTGGGCACCACCTTCATTAACCCCTCCCCATGAGGCCTTTCCCACTGGAGGGCACCTGCCCTCTTGACCTTTGTCTCCGTCAGGTGTGTGTTTGATCCTGTCACTGTTGCACCTCATGTGTGGGAGACTTGCCTGGCGCTGGCTCCCCTCCCCTGAGGCCGTGTGCCCCTCCATGGCGGCCCTGTGTCTCCCTACCTCACTGACCCCACCCACCTTCACACACAACATCTCAAGTTGCTCCCGGAATTTCCTCGTGTGGATTCACTCGCAAGGTGCTGTGCTACCTCCTTCCTTTTCCTCACTGATCCTGGGTGTTTTATTAGAATGTCTAGCCAGCAGATCAAAGCCTCCTCTCTGCAGCTTATTGGTTCCCTGAATGCCAAAGTGGGCTGTGTAAAATCAGGGTCAGCATCAGTCCTTCCTCATTTCATGTCACAAACTGTGCCCAACCAAAGGTCAGGATGAATTCTGCTGGGAAAATACATCTTCAACATGCGATGTCTCCACTGAGGCCAGGGTCCTAGTCCCTTAGGGCGAGTCCCTTTCCTGTGGACTCCAGTTTCCACACACACGAAGAGCAGGTGTTAATACCTACCCCAGGGTGCTTATGGGGTCTACACTAGGGGCTTTCTAAGCTGTCAAATGCAGAACAGGTGCCGGCACTCAGAATTGTAAACCTAACATACGTCTACACACAGCTGGACCTTTAAGCCCAGCGTGGCCCCCACCGTAGCAGTATGACAATCTGGGCACAATTCAGCTTCCCAGTTCAGGTTCCCTCAGGTGGCACTTGCCCATGACTTCACACTGACTTCGTGCTGCTTCTGCACACAACTCTTGAATCCTCAGGACCGGCCTATGAGATCGGTGTCATTAACCCTTTTACAGGTAGAGAAACTGAATCTCAAAGAGGTGCAGGCCTTGCCCACGGCCCGGGTGTGAAGATGTCCTTATTGGGAGGGAACAGCCGCCTCCCAGGTGGTGATGCCCCTGTCACGCTTGTGTGGTCTCCAAGGCAGCAGTGGGAGTTGGCTGGGAGAGCAGGGGCTGCTCACTCTGAGGGGGGTGGGCCCTGCACACAGGTCCCTGCCAACGGGTAATTACAGAGTAGGAAAATGGCGTAATTAAATCATTTTTAAAGTGAATATGTACTAACACTCAGCAATTAAGCAGCAGATTTGCAAATAGCAATTTTCCAACTGCGCTTGCCTTCTGTATTTCTATTTGCCCATTTTTAGACTCTGCTTTTTAAAATTTTTAATTTGAAAAATGTAGATTAAAATAATCGCTTTCCTAGTTGCTGGATGACGTAAAACAACTTGAAGATGGCATGGGTACCGATTGCCAGTCGGGGCATCTGGCGAGAGCCAGACACAGAGGAAGGAGACCCTCAGTGAGAGCTGCTGTCCTCCCCCCTCCTCCCTCCCTCCCTTTCTCCTCCCTCCCTCCCTTTCTCCTCCCCCCTCTTCCTCCCTTCTCCCTTCTTCCTTTTCTCCTCCCCCTCCTCCCTCCCTCCTCCCTTCTTCCGTTCTTCCCTTTCTCCTCCTTCCTCCCTTCTTCCCTTTCTCCTCCCCCCTCCTCCTCCCTTCTCCCTTCTTCCCTTTCTCCTCTCCTCCTCCCTCCCTC
>CAUYQV010162252.1:0-11785 GCA_963574575.1 Galagoides demidoff | reverse complement strand
CTGCAACCAAAAAAAAAAAAAAAAAAAACGGCCAGGCGTTGTGGCGGGCGCCTGTGGTCCCGGCTACTTGGGAGGCTGAGGCAGGAGACTCGCTTGAGCCCAGGAGTTGGAGGTTGTTATGAGCTGTGATGCCATGGCACTCTACCCAGGGGGATAGCTTGAGGCTCCGTCTCAAAAAACAAAACAAAAAAAAAAAATAAAAAATAAAATATCCCTTTGATGAAAAATAAATAAAAATATTTTTTAAAAAATATCTCTTTCATATCAAAAAGAAAATAATGCTTAACTTATTGGCAGTAATCACATGTTTTTAGGAATTTACAAGATCTTAAAAAAAAACTGAACTGAGAATCCAAGTCTTACCATACTTCCTTGGATGATAGTCTGATGTGTATCTTCTCTTTTTTAATAGGGCAGGGATTCAATAAATACAATTATAAGGGCAACTTGGCAGCTTTAACACACTTGTGACAAGAAAAATGGCTTTTTGTTTTCTTTAGAATTATTCAAGTAGCCCCTTCCATCTTTTCTATCCCTGAAATATAACGGTAGCTTCTCCCATTACCATTAGTGGGGAACCATTGTCAGGGACGAGACAAGAATTGAGAGGGGGCTTTTCCACTCAGGAGGAAAAGGTCTGAGTGTCTCTCACATTTTCAGACTTACTTCCCTCCCTGGGAAAACTGATCACAGTTTGCTCAGTTTCCCTCTGCCGGCTCTGTGCCACCCACACTGTTTAACTTTGGGCTCTTTCTCCCTTCTCCAAGCCTCACTTTTCTCAACTGTAAACTAGTAATGGTGATAACTTCTATCCCTAAATGCTACTGTGGGGATTAAATGAGAGTAAATCACTTAGCTCTGAGGTTGTCATGTAGAAAGTGCTCAAAGAATGACTGTAGATAGATCAATAGATTTACTTCACAGCATAAAATACGTAATGGGTCAGTAAATCATGCAAATCAGAGAATGTGTGAGAGATTAAAAAAGAAGTTATAGGGTCTTGAAAGACAGGAGGAACATGATGACAGAGTGTAATAGAGATCCCAGCGTGTTTGGTGGCCAATTGTGCATATCATGGGCACCACAGTGGAGCCTGGCCCACCCGTTTAAACTTACAGGGAGAGAATTGCAGCCCTAGAGAGAGCAGGCAATCACCAGAGCACCCATGTTTGAAATGAGGAGCAGAATTATATATATTTTTTTATTTGTGTGGTACTCAAACATGCCAGGCTTGAATCTAGTACCTTCACACCAGGAATACACTTCTTTTTCATATAACCCTATGTGATGGGGTTATTATTAGTACACTCATTTTGCAGATGACAAAATGAGGTACAAAGAGAATAAGTGACTTACTCAGGGCCAGGTAGTGACAGAATGAACCCCAGGTGTGAAGGCAGCCGGAGTCCAGAGTCTCTCCCACAGTCTGGTGCTTCCTCCAATGTTGAGGCCAAATACTGCGACTGGATTTCTAGACCAGACACAGCTGTGATTGGTAACAAATGACCTTGTATCTCCTGACACACATTTGTTGTTCATCACACCTGAACTTAGAGGTAGTGGGAGGGGCTGACGGCCCTGGTCTCAGAAGTGTGGAGAGCACTCAAGAAATCTGTAAGCCTGCGAGATGGGAAAGGCACATTAGGTGTATATTTTTGGGATGTTAAAGAATGCTATTTCATTTCTTAGGTAATTCTATCCTGAAAATTTTAAAACAGTATAATATGTGTATTCTCTATATTAGAAAATATTTGTTTTTTAAATAACTGCTAATATTTTCTCTCACAAATGCTTTTCTTAACAACTGTAGTTTTTAAGTATCCTATTGTCTTATGAGCTGTGGAAAGTTATACTAAAGTCATATACAGCATATCAAAAGAATAATCAAATGAAATAAAATGTATAAAGGTAATCAGTTGGATAGCATCAACATTAGATTGATGCCAACTCTGATTCATGTAAAGCTGATCCTGATTCTTTGTACATTCATGATTGTGTGAAAAGGCAATCAGTTTTCAAACCCCCGTGTTCTCACCTTTCCACAAGTTCCATGGTTAATTAAAAGTATGAAATTCTGTCTTCGGTGACCTGTCATCTATCCTGTTTTTGTATACTCAGATTCCTGGTAATGTGTGAAATAAAGACAAATTTCTGAAAACTCCCTGGTTGTTAATATTATAAAAACAGATTTTTAATAGCATTAGCTAGAAAGTAACTAAAAACCAATAAATTGCAGGAAAGTTCAAATATGAGGTTAGGGATGCTTGTTTCCCATTTAAGTTATGAAAGCCCATGGGTACCTTCAATTTCACTCTACACTGGATCACATCTTATATTCTTCACCTTTTGTGTTGTCCAGAGATTTGGTAACCTGAATCATGCTCTGACCTAGTGAAATTAGAGAAAACTATACTTCTTTGGCCTACTCTAAATTGTATCCTAGCCTTGTAAATTAGTAGAAAAACAAAAACCTACACTTTCTTCTAGTATTTTTATAGTTTTATGTCTTAAATTTAAATCTTTAATCCAGTGAGAGTCTATCTTAGTTAATGGTGAAAGGCGTGGGCCCAGTTTCAGTCTTCTGCAGGTTGCCAGCCAGTTAGCCCAGCACCATTTGTTAAATAGGGAGTCTTCCCCACTGAATGGTTTTGATTGGCTTGTCAAAGATCAGGTAACAGTAAGTAGCTGGATTCATCTGTTGGCTATCTATTCTGTTCCATACATCTACCTCTCTGTTTTTGTGCCAGTACCATGCTGTTCGGATCACTATGGATTTGTAGTATAATCTGAGGTCTGGTATCAGAATGTTTATTGCAGCCCAATTCATAATTTCTAGGTCATGGAAGAAGCCCAAGTGCCCATCGATCCACGAATGGATCAATAAATTGTGGAATATGTATACCATGAAATACTATGCAGCCATAAAGAAAGATGGAAACTTTACCTCCTTCATGTTTATATGGGTGGAGCTAGAAAATGTTCTTCTTAGCAAAGTATCTCAAGAATGGAAGAAAAAGTATCCAATGTACACAGCCCTGTTATGAAATTAATTTATAGCTTTCATATGAAGGCTATAACCTAATTATAGCCTAAGAATATGGGGAACGGGAGAGGGGAGGGGGGTTAATGAGTGTAGGAAGGGTGATTGGAGGGATTACCTCTATGGTTTATCTTACAAGGGTACAAGTGAATCTTTCTAAAAGTAGAATATAAATGTCTTAACACAATAACTAAGAAAATGACATGAAGGCTATGTTAACCAGTTTGATAAAAATATTTCAAAATGTATATGAAAACACCACACTGTACCCCATGATTGCATTAATGTACACAGCTATGATTTAATAAAAAAAAGAAAAAAAACAGCAAACAAAAATGAATAAGGGCAGATGTTTTCTTGCATGAAATAAGTACCTTTGTAATGCAATGTTATTTTTTTTTTCACTTCACTGTTTCATGGACAGAGAATAGCTTCAAATTTTGCGCTAGGGTTATTTGGATTTGGCTAATACAAATGAAATTAGGGTTTTTTTTTCATTTAGGACAAAACTAGAAGGCAATTAACTTATCAAATCTATAGTTTTATCTATGTGTATTATCTTTTAAAAATTAACTAGGTAAGTATAGACACTATAGTGCTTTTCTCTGCTCAGATGTTTTTAATATTTGAACCAAAAAAGACAGAGTAATGTGGTTTAATTCAATATCATGTCCCTCCAACTTAAATATGCATTTGCGTATTTCCCGGTCCCTCTAATTGAGTACAAACACTTTTCACCCTTGGTTAGAAATAAGTAATATATTGCTAACTAAGCATTTCACATGCAATTTCAAAAACCACATTTTTATCATGTGAATTTTAACTTCATTTATTATTTTTTTTTCTCTTTAACAAAATTATGCTTTTATAGAGATCGATGTTTAGGTCAGTTTCTAAACAGATAATACCACATCTAATACAACATGCTAAACAAAAATTTTAATATGGCTTCTTTTTCATCCTATAAAGTACAAAAATAGCTTCATATCCTATCTCAGAGAATCCCCCTCTTTTTCAAAGTAACCTTCTGTTGGAATATAACACGTATATAGACAAGTATACAAACTACAGATGTTCAGTTCAATGGATTTTCTCAAAGTTAATGTACTGTGGAACCAAAAGCTTGATAACAAATAGGAAATTAATGTACCCTGATGAGGAAAAAACACAACGTTCCATTCCACACAAAGAGGACCACCGCTAGCTGGAGTGTTGAACACAATTGTTATAATAGACAAAGCAAATGGTACAGATAACTGCAAGGCACAAGAGGTGTGCCTCAGCTGCCTCCCAGGGGCAGCCAGCTTACGCCAGTACTGACTGCTTTACTTCTTTAGCTGTCATAAGACACCCTGTAGCTAATTGCAATCCTAAAATCTCTGCCTAGTGGAAAATCATAATGTCATTGATACAGCATGAGTAGTATAATACGATGACTGTACTGTGGTTCTCTCCCCAAAAAACTCTTTCACACAGGGCATTTGATAAAATTTAGTTCTTTTTTATTCTAGTATTTAATAGTTTGCAATGATGACATATTTCTGAATAAAAACCACTGAATATCCCCCATCAAGGTGAGAATTCAGGTGCAGAAGACAGAGGAAATAGCTTTCTAGACCTTCCAAGCCACACAGTGAGAATGATAGAAAGGGTAGAAGGATTTGTGAAATGTTGTAGCTGCCCTCTCCTTGATTAAAGGGAGGCATTTTTCTCTCTTTCCTGTTTCAACATGCCTAATTTTCTTGTTTTTAATTGTCTGCAATTTCTGATTAGCAGTCTGGCATTTTTCTTGAAAATTTTGAAAAGAGTCTTTTGTTTTTTTTCTAATGATACGTCAAACCTTAATTTATCAAAGAGGCACAAATACTTTAATTTTAAAATGCATGAATATACAGTGGGTAAAAGAACTCATATTCGACAAATGGTGCTGGGAGAACCGGATAACCACATCTAAAAGACTGAAACTCAACCCACACCTTTCACCCCTTACAAAATTTGACTCAAGATGGATAAGAGACTTAAATCTGAGAAACAAAACAATACAAATCTTAGATGAAAGTTTGGGGAAAACGCTTGAAGATATTGTCCTGGGTAAAAACTTTAGAAATAAAACTTCAGCAGCAATGGCAACAACAAAAATTAACAAATGAGACTTAATTAAACTGAAAAGCTTCTGCATTTTAGACATAACAAGTAAAGCAAAAAGACAGCCTTCAGAACGGGAAAAGATATTTGCAGGCATCAATCTGACAAAGGGTTGATAACTAGAATCTATAGAGAACTCAAATCAATTAACAGAAAAAGAGTAAGCAATCCCATCTCCTCTGGCCAAGACATATGAACAGAACCTTCTCTGACAAAGACAGATGGATGGCTAACAAACATTTGAAGAAATGCTCATCATCCCTGATCATAAGAGAAATGCAAATCAAAACCACCCTGAGATATCACCTAATCCCAGTAAGAATGGCCCACATCACAGAGTCTCAAAGCTGCAGATGCTGGCATGGATGTGAAGAGAAGGGAACACTTCTACACTGCTGGTGGGAATGCAAACTAATACAACCTTTTTGGAAGGAAGTATGGAGAGCCCTCAAAGAACTCAAACTAGACTTCCCATAATCATTTTACCATAAGGACATTTGCACTAGACTGTTTATCACACCTGAATTTACAATCACTAAAAGGTAGGAACGGCCTAGATGCCCACCAACCCAGAAATGGATTAACAAGCTGTGGTATATGTACATCATGGAATACTATTCAGCCACTAACAAAGATGGAGATTTTGCACCTTTTGTATTAACCTGTATGGAGGTAGAACACATTCTTCTTAGTAAAGCATCACAAGAATGGAGAAGCAAAACTCTATTGTACTCAATTATAATATGAAGACAGTAGATGAGCCAATACAAGGTGGGGAGTAGGAGAATGAGGGATTAGGGAGAGGGCAAGAAGATGGGGGGTCACCATGTAGGGCATACCTCTTGGGGGAAGGACAATTACAAGACAGACTTTACCTAACAACCACAACCAGTGTAAGCTAATTCTTTGTACCCTAAATGAATCCCAAACAATAAAAAATTAAAATAACATAACATGTATAAATACAATACATATTATTAGGTCTAGCCAAGGGTAAACAGTTGGCAGGGAAATAGCTAAGGGCAGAGAGCTGGAACCTAATTGCAGGTAGGAACCAAACTGTGGATGGGAGCTGTTTCCTGGTGGGGCACACACAGTAAGGTGGGGCACTCCCAGTAACCTTTAACTGACCTAAGAGTCATGATCCTCCAATTAGAAGAGGATGGGGGAGATTTCATGAAGGAATCTGGGGCAGACACGTATAAAGGGAAACAGTTATATAACCAACCAGTTGAGTAAACTCTTGTGTTTACTCCTGTCAATCACCTGAAAGGCAGGAAATGACAACCAATCTTGCCTGGCGAGGGGCCCGACAACCCAATGGGTACACAGGGGCCACTTTCCTCTGGGAGGTGGGGGTGGGGCTGACTGCTCCTCTGTTAGGGACGTTCCCCTTTGTGTCACTTGGTTAGAGTCCTTCCGACAAATATAGCAAAAAGAGACATGCTCATTTCTGCAGGCCAGCTTCAACATTACCCAAGTAAAGTGAAGCATGAATAGACAGTGTGACCCAAATAATGTAGGCCCTAGATTGAGTTACATCTGAAGAACGATTAAAAGGACATTAATATGTAGTATAAAATTTACTTAAAGGGAACACACAAGTTTCTCAAACCTAAAACTTCTCTTCCAAACTTGGGTGGAAACAGGTGGCCTTCTGTTTTCAAGATCGTTCTTTCTTAACACCAAAGGGAGGAGAAAAGCTTCATCTTTCTCTGCTGCTCCCCTTTTAATAGAAGAATTTATTGTATAAAATTTGAATTCAGTCAAAAGACTGCACTTAAATACATAAGTTTCTTTAAAGCCACAGCATTCCTGCCTTTTTCAGAAATTTTGGAAAATGATTTTGAGTATTTAAATTGCCTGCAAGAATGATCTACAAAGAGGAGAAAGAACCATGGAAAGAAATGGATAAATTTTTCTAAGTAATGATTATAACAAAAATGTTGTGTTATTCAAACAAATTTTTTTTTTTAAATCTAAGAGAATGGAAGTCTGAAGAAGCTTAAGTTCTGTCCTTCAGTAGGTTGGAATTGAAGAGCTAAACTTCAACATAAACTGTATTTCCATCATTAGTTCAGAAACACAAAATCGAGATAAAGTAACAAAAGCCCTGGAAAGATATTGATTCAGACTCTACAAGTTAATTTAAAGATAAGATGGACAGAAAAAAAGGGGGCTTGAAAAATAAGCTAAACCCGGGGAAATTGTAGTTTGCCCTTTATTTGTCCCGTCTGAATTTAGAACTACAGAATATTGAAATCTACATATATATGTATTCTCATAAAATATCAAAATAACCATGATTTATCAGTTTAAACTTTATACATGAGATATAACTTTAAACATCATCCCATTCAGTCAACCCATACATATTTGGCAAACTATATATGCAATTTGCAGGCTCTTGACTGAATTTTCTCACATTTTAGGAAAGAAAACAAGTGTTTTTGCTGACAAAGTTCCTTTCTCCAATGCTAACGCCAGAGGTTTACAAAAGGAATATAAGCCATCATTTTAAGTCATTTCAGACTACATGGTACCTTCATTAAACCTCTTTTAGTCAATATTTGAAAGAGAAAAATCCTCTGAAAATTAGTTTTCATAAAAGGCTTTTCAGATGAATGAAAAATTTATTGCACAAATCAAAGTTCATGTAGCTCAATATTGCACTGTCTTTCTCGTGACTATAATTAAGTCAATGGGGAGAAGACCTGTAGTTTAAGGTCCATGTTTAAAATGCTCCTTAATTCATTTACATGAAGATGGGACAGATACACGGTGGTATCTCTGATAGACTCAAAGGCTTCACTTGTTCCTCATTTAAAAATAGTCGCCACAAGCAGTGATAGATTATAATAAATCCTCCAAACACATTCTAATCTAAGAAATAAAATCATCAAAACAGTGGTTTTTTTTTTCTTTTTCTATAAATAGCTACAGTTCACAGATAATCACAAAATGATCTTCAGGAACTTCCCGAGAAATGTGACCAATTTTCCATGCCTTTTCATGGCGTTTCCTGAAATGTGGCATGAAACTTATAATAACTTCATTTTCCACTCAGGAAAAAAAAGGAGACTGCTGCACAGTTAGAACGAGCAGTAAATCTCCCAAGATCTCGGGAGCGTGGCGTTTATTACCTACCACTTCCTCTTGATTTAGTGGGTCTGCCCTTCAATCCGTCTTTCCTCCAAATACTTGCCCAAGTCTGTTTTTAAAACAATTTATATTGGTGGCACATTTTACAGCCTCTGGTAGTTTGTGGTATATGTTATTATGTCAGAATGGTCCCACTCTAGTATATTTAGAGAAACTTCTGGACATCTTTGGCAAAACTCAATTATTTTAGGAGTCTGTGTCTCCAAGAATGAAGAGCACGAAAGTGTCTAGTGATAGTCCATGAGGAGAGTTTTCTGTAAATTCTTGCTATATATTTCACTCATGGTTTGAAGGAAAATAGTATCTGGAGGTAAACTCGTTGAAATTTTTATTATTTATCCTTTGAACTCATTGACTATCAAAAGTGCAAAATTCCAAACACATGCAATAAATTGCCCAATAATTTTGTATCATAGGTTTAACTCATAAATTTTTAATAAAGTGTTTTTATTTGCATTGATTCTGCTATTTGTTGAACTAAAATTCAGGTTTATTTTTTGAAATTTCTATGTTCTCTTTAGGTATATGGATTTCCTTCCGTATCTCTAAATATCCAGTGAAGTATTACTATCAGCAGATGTTTCATAATTACTCATAATCGGTCATTAATTTCTATTGAAATTGTCCCAACAATTCATTTGGCTTAAATAAAATAGTCCTAATATTTCAAACTTTCAAATAGATCTTTACTAGAAGATGGTAGTGAGCCTATGGTCTTATCACTAGATTGCACTTTTTGAATTATTCAGAAATATTTATAGATAAATATCAACAAATTTTTCTCTCTCAGAGTTTAAATTACATGTTCTACAACAATGAGTTCCTTTGGGAACATAAAACGTGTACTGACGCCTGGAGTTTAGACGTTCAGGTCCCAAACACTAGGACAATATGTTTCTGGTGTTTTAAGCCAACAGTGTGCGATGCTCTATTCCAGCAGCCCCAGCAAACTGGGGCGGACAGTGGGGCTTATGCCCCATCGACACAGTCAAGTGAAACCAGGCACGTCTGCCATATACATATTTATACCTGGGGGGAAAGACATATAATATGCTTCTTCAAACAAAGATGTCTTTGGTCAAATATGTCTGGGAAATACTGCATATGATACCTTTCTTTTGAAGATTGTGGTGATTAATTTTGTGTGTCATTTTTGACTGCCACTGAGTAAATAGCTATTTGGTCAAACATTATTCTGGGTGTTTCTGAGAGAATGTTTTTGATGAAAGTCACACTTTAATTCATACAATAAGGTAGATTTCACCCTATAATGTGGATGGGCTCCTTCCGAGCAACTCTGTGTCCCTCTGCAGCAGACCCCCTGGGGTCCAGCCTGCTGGCCACACTCCAGACCAGACGACTTGACCTCCAGAATTGTTGTGTCAGCCAGATCTGTGTTCCTTGTTCTCGCTCTCTCCTCCTATATGTGGATGAAATAACTTTTTGGAAATCATTGACTAATACAGAAGTTTATTTTCATATGTTAACTCCAACCCATTTGATGTGGTCTAGTACATTCACTGCTGTGACTATGTCTAACTCACCTTTTGCACAGTTGAGTACTAACAGGTTTATTCAGTGAATTCCTATAATATCTCATTAATTCAAAGCACATAAGAATGTAACCACAGCTACCTTTTAAAGTAAGATCATATAACCATTAACATTCAGTAATATTTTCTGTAATTCTGGTAACTCTTCAACGGCTACTAAAAAACAACACCTGCCTAAAACTGTGTCACATTACGGCTCCTCAAGTGACAGGGCTTCTGCACATCCAGTCCAGGCTACAGCCATTTATTATTTCTCCCCAACATAGGAACCATGAGTATAATTTCAGCTGATTAATGTGAGAGATGAGGAATCATGACTTCTAAAGATAATCAGAAAAGAAAATAAATCTCATTTGATGCAGATGACGGCTCTATATGCATGCTGCTTATTTAGCAAAATAATAGGGGTATACTCTTTGGCTGAAATAAGTAATAATATACGATATCGTTGTATGAATGCAAATAACATGAAAATCACCAGGCTGTACAAACATTCATATTGAGCAGCACAGTCACAAATGGTTGGACTCCAGGGCTCCACAAAAACTTTCTCACTTGATAAAAAGGGAATTCTATGGAAGTAACCAAACTGGACAGGTTCTATACACTGTCTTTCAAAGCATAAAACCTATTAGTAATAATTCTATTTTTAAGTGGCCTTGGTGTTAATGTACAGCTTCTGTTTGATGATTTTCTAATTTGCTCAAGACTGATTTGTGTTGCTTTGTGATGAACAAACTTAGGTGTCATGAAAACAAATTTGCACAGTTTTATACGATTAACTATTATGCTTCCTTTTCTCATTTTTTTATTTATGCGGAGATAGTATTGTTTTCTATAATTTTTCTTTGATTATTAATTTTAAGTACATGTCCTTTGCTTTGGGTAGTTTCCTAGTTTAAATATTTCTGCTTTGGACTATATCTCTTTCTACTGTCACATTAATCCTTCTGATTCAAGAGCTTAATGGGAAGTGCGGATATTCTGACTTGACGAATAGCAACTATGAAGCCGTTTGGCATTCCAAAGTCAATCAAGAAACCAACAAATCATCTCAATGGCTTCCATCCTCCAAAAGGCTAAGTGTGTAAATCATGAAGAGGTAGTCAGCTTACGCACTTGGGAGAAGGAGAGGCTTCCAGGGCACGTCAGCGGAAGGTGAAATGCCACGGAGCTGAGACAGGCCCTTAAAAAATTAAAGGGAGAGTCTTGAAGGTCTGTGCATATTATATCGCTAAGAGTCAGTCTTCTGCACTGCGGCCTCTGCTTCTGATTTTGAAGTTTCCATTGTACAATTGGTTTTAATTACACAGATTCTCTTAATTATATTTCTTAAATGGCCAAATGAATGTATTTACTTTGTAGATTGGTTATTTTCTGTGCCTACAATTAATTTAGCACTAGGGACCTTTCCGTGCTGCACTGTCCCAGCGGTGAAGTTGGTGATTTTGTGAATATGCACTTTCCATTCTCCAACTCACGGCATGTGAAGAATTAAATGACTAGACAGAGTATCCACGTGGGAAATATTTGGGGAGATGTAGATTCTCATTATCACTGTTACCTAAAGGAAATATTCAGGTCACCTGTGACCAATCAGGTTTAAACAACTTTGTATTGACTTCAAAATGGCAAAAATTTGCAAACTATGTCTTTAAAAAATGCTTTATTAAAAAGTGCAAAAAGTTGGGTGATTATTTTAAAATCTAAAACACTTCAAAAAATTTAAGACATTAATTTATATCATCCAGAATGTCTAGAAGGGACACTAAGAAAAGGGCTTCAAGAGGGATGGGAGGAAAGCCTGGCCTGGGAGCAGGAGGTCTGGGGGGACCATGGGACATTCACCACTCAGCAGTTATTCCCCAAAAGGGAAAGAATGTGG
>CAUYQV010162250.1:0-13219 GCA_963574575.1 Galagoides demidoff | reverse complement strand
CTTTATGCCTCCAGTAAAAGTAACTTTTAGAAGCCGTTTGCAGACATTATGTTTTCACTACTATAGCCATTAAAAGTTATCAAGAATTCATGCTGGGACAATCTAGCGACCAAGTACACTAGGATTATTTATTTGCACATTGTTGAAACCAATCAATCTTCTCATTCTAGAAAACTTTGCATCCTGCTCTTCCAGGTTCTAAAGCTGAGTCCACTGATCTCACGTTAAAGCCCTTGCTCCTGTATATCTCATTTCTAATACGGAGAAGCTAAGCCTCCAAGAACATAAATAGTCCATTCAATGCTGCATAAATCTGTAAAAGTGGCTCGGCGCCTGTGGCTCAATCTGCTAAGGCGCCAGCCATGTACACCCAAGGTGGCGGGTTCGAATCGCCAGCCCGGGTCTGCCAAACAACAATGACGGCTGCAACCAAAAAATGGCCGGGTGTTGTGGCGGGCACCTGTGGTCCCAGCTACTTGGGAGGATGAGGCAGGAGACTCGCTTGAGCCCAGGAATTGGAGGTTGCTATGAGCTGTGATGCCATGGCACTCTACCCAGAGGGATAGCTTGAGGCTCCGTCTCAAAAAATAAAAAATAAAAAATAAATAAATAAATAAATAAATAAATAAATAAATAAATCTGTAAAAGCATAAATAACTATGCTTGGTTCTTTTTGTCTAAAGATTTATATTCAGAAATGTCCAGTAGCAGCTGAATTTCTCAATTGTTAATTCTTCTAAAATAGTAGTTTTACATAGAAATATGATAAGAACTATAAAACAAAAGTCATTCCCCCAAATATGTAAAACTCTTTGTTGCCCATATGAAGGATCCTACCCACTAGTTAATATAGAAATTTTCCTGAATTATGTTCTAATTTACATTTTATAGTTACATTATTCCTAACTGACTTTGCTATAGAACAGCAAGTTTCAGCATACTTAGCTGTGTAGTATAGTCTCTAGAATTACTAATTCAGAGGCAAGTCACAAAGGACAATTATTTTAACTGGGGCTTAGGTATTTATAGGATATATGCAAGGTTCTATACATGCCAATGTTTCAACATTTGAAATAAAAAAAAACTGTTCAACCTAGTCTTTGACTAAAAATCAGGGAGCAATGTATACATATAAAAGAAAATTACTGATCCACAATATTCAAAAAATGCACCCCCACAGGTCTCATCAGGCTAGCGAAGTCACAGAGCACTATTCTGATTCAGTTGGAAATCTGTCTCTGTGGCATGGGGAAGGTGGTAAATAGCTAAGACGGTATGTTTTCGTTGGCAAGCTAAATGAAATAAAATAAAACAAAATCAATTGTTTTTAAAAGGCAAAAAGGGAAAACTGAGCTAAGGTTCATCTCAAAGCACAACACAGAAACACAAAAAATGGAGAGAATTACTCACATGTATAGGGCCCAGTATCTAGTTAGAATACAGAAAATTATGAGACAATGTTCATCCTGACAGTCTGACAGTGTGGAAAGATTTCACACTCATACATTTGTACAATCCTGTGACAGAGAAAAATGCAGTAAAATTCATGTTAATTAAATTACATTAAAAAATGGAATCTCTTATCTAAGGAGAGAAGAGACTCACAGCCATCCTCATTCATGAGCTGGAGAAAGGAAAAAACAGACAAATTTTTCATTTTTACCCAACATTTAACAGCTGCTTATGGATGGCGTGCCAGATGAGAATCACCAGGAGCCCAGGGCTCGCTGAAACTTCAGTTCTTTCCCCCAGGTCTTAACAACTGTTAGGGGCTGGTGTGCTAGATACTGGGGGGAGGGAGGACGAGGAATTATTCTAAAAAGGTCTTGACCCAGTCCACAAACTTGTGAGTCTTGTGATGAAATGAATCAAAAATGAAAGTTATAATAAATCCCTCACCCAGGTCGAATAATCACCCATTTAGCCTGGCTGAAAAAGTGTGGCTTTTTCTACACTTGATATTATCCAAAGGCCAAAAAGCAAAAGTGTGACTTTTTCTGAAGCAGGTTTTGACCTACCGCAAATAATGGAAAGAAGCGGAAATATGGCTAAGAAAATAGTCAACTAAAGTAGATCCAGGGATTTCCCAGAGGTTGGAATTAGAAGACAGGAACTGTAAAATAACTGTCGCAAAATATGTTAAATGATGTAATAAAAAAGATGGACACAATCTTCATGGACAAATGAGAAAGCCTAACGGACAGAGTAGAAATACAATATGCAAAATTGAAAACAGAACATGTGTTAAACACACATGACGGCAGACTGGACACAGCGTAGTGAAGGGTCAGTGAGCACAAAGACTGACCACTCCATAATACCTAAGTGAAACCCAAGAAGAGGGAAAATGAGTTTAAAATACATCCACCAAATGTTTGACACTCCTCCATCCACAGGGAACATTGTGGTCCTTGACAAGCAGAATGTAGTTAAAGTAACACTTTTCTGTCTTCTGAAACTAGGTTAGGCAAGGCCAGGATGGCACGTCTGCTCATCTCTCTAGGGCTGCTCACACCTGGAATCCAGCAGCTGTGCTGTGGGAAAGCTCAGGCCGAACAGAAGGGACGCCAGCAGCTGCTGGCCCTTACTGAGGGCCCAGCTGACCTGGGAGTGCGGAGGACGACTCTGGGCTGATTATAACCAAATGAGACACACTTAGACCTTTGAATAAACTTCCTTGTTTCAGATTCCCCCATGGATCTGATTGGAATCTTCCCTGAGACAACCCTGCAATCCTGCTCCTCTCTGTTCCCACTCCTGTTCCTTCCCTTCCCTTCCCCAAGGAAAGATCCCGAAGCAGTCCCTGATAAAACTTATGTGTATTAATGTTTATCCTACAGTCAGCTTCCCAGGGAATCTAGCCCGGGAAAGAACCCAATCTTATTATATTCTGTATGTGTAGATTTCTAGGAGGAAAGAAACACAAATAAATACACGATACAAAAAAAAGTATAGTAAGAACATCCAGAAGACTATATTTACCTGTCTAGTGATGACAGAAACTTTTTTCTTTGAGATAGAATCTCACCTTGTCACCTTTAGTAGAGTGCTGTAGTATCATACCTCACAGCAACCTCAAACTTTGGGGCTGAAGGGATCCACTTGCCTTACCCTCTCAAGTAGCTATAATTACAGGCATCTGCCAACAATGCCCAGCTATTTTTAGAGATGGGGTCTTACTCTTGCTATGGTTGGTCTTGAATTGCTGAGCTCAAGCAATCCACCTGCCTTGGCCTCCCAGAGTGCTAGGATTACAGGCATGAGCCACCATGCCCAGTCCAGACAGAAACTTACTTAATCATGATTAAAAATCCAGGAGATATAAATAACCCATACATACACACAAACACACACACAGGGATATATAGTAATATAGTTAAATTCCTTCTGTATAAAAATTACTTGTGGTTATTCCGTTTTATCCATTCATATCTCTTTAAATCTGTTCCATGTAGGCTTTTGCCATGTACCTTACTGAGTATTCAGAAAATATCTGTTTAATGAATAAAAGAATTATAAAAGATAGCAAAATTGATTCTATAGATAAACACTTGTTTTGAGAAAAAGATTTTTGATTCAAATAATTGAATTAATGATATGCAAAAGCTCTCACTTTATTACTGAAGAGACAATCAAATAAAACACGTGTAAACACAGAAGAGCAAACCTGAACAAGACCATCAACAAGTAAAAAGAAAAAATGAAGCTCAGCCACAGTCAAGGAAATACAAAGAATAACAAAATAAAGTTTTTAATGCCCTTTGGAATAATTTAAACAAAAAAGAGAGAGGGAGAGAAACTCCTATTACCAGTAAAAAAAAATTGAATTGTTAGAGCTTTTCATAGAACATTCTTGAAATATTCCATTAATGTGATTTAAAAATAGATATTCTGGCGGCACCTGTGGCTCAAAGGAGTAAGGCGCCCGCCTCATATGCCAGAGGTGGTGGGTTCAAACACAGCCCCAGCCAAAAACTGCAAAAAAATTAAATAAGAAATAAAAATAGATATTCCTTTAGAAAAGTAATTTTATTTGGGGATTTCATTTGATAGATAAAAAGTACCAGAATATGGAAACTCAGGGATCTAAAGCAGTGATATCATTATGGGAAAACACAAACAAAAGGAAGAAAGGAAGGAAAAAAAATAAATAAAAGGAGGACTCTTGTAATGCCCTTCTGTAGGAAAACAATCTAATACGTTGGAAGAGTTGTAGTGAGTTCTCGTAACTTTATGTAACTTTGGCATTTGTTGTGAAAGTAGAGTTAACTTTCTCACATCAAAATCAGGGTGTATTCCCTCAAGCCAATTTCCGTTTCTCCACTTCCTCCAGTTCTTCCAGGTGATCCGTCTGCCTTATACAGCCATTGTGACCATCCGTATGGTGCAGCTACACACAGTCTAGGTGACAGGCCCCATACGTCCTCACACCCACGTGGATTGTGTGGATACGCCACAGTGACTCCCTACCAGTCACAGTGTGACTCCACTGAACGTGTGTCCGTTTGCTGTAAACTCACCAAGTTACAACTCCACGCAGGAAACTTGCTTGGGTAGCACCATAGGCCTTAATAAAGGCTTGGCTCATAGGTCCGTCGCTCTCCCACTGGCTGATTGTTTATGTCCCAGCCAGGTCCCTGCTTCATTTTGGCCTTGCAAGACCTGCTGCACTCTTATCTCTGGAATCTGTAAGTAATAAACTGCCCCTGTTGTTTCATTTGCTTTGTTACTTATCTCCTCTGTATCTCACCTAAGTGACAGGTTCAGACCTGACCTTGTTCATGCTCAAGGTTCTCCTAGACAGTGGCTATCTGGGTAGGAATAAACTATATACAGTCTAGAAAAGAGAAATTTACTATGAGAAGGACATCGGTGGCTGAACACTCAGGCATTGGGCCTTCCCCTGGGATAAATATGTGTCTTGTGAGAGGCACACTTTAAAAATCCATGACCAAATCTGGAGTCCTGTTAGGGCAGTGCTAGGGTTTGTAGCCTCTGGACAAAGAGACCTCAAGGCCAAAGGAGAGAAACACAGTATAAGTTATGAGACTTACACACTGTAGAATATTATGGAGCTGGTGAAATTAATGAATGAGAGCTACATATCTCTCAAGGTACTATGTAGCTGGAGGAGAGATGATGAGAGCAATCCAGCTAGATAAAGACAATAAGGGAGCTTGAGATGTATAAAAAAAAAATCACACTACTTTTTTTTACATTATGATATGCTACTAAGAATTCTAAACAGTCTCATTGATAGTACACGTCTCCCCACCAGTCTAGATCCCTCTTGGCAGTCCTCTGTGAATTAATGAACTTGAGAAGATTTTCACAAAGAACTGTCAATTGAGGAAAGAAAAAATGCAGAATGAGTCTGTCATAGTAGCCTATGTTTCTATACATTCTACACATTGTGTACATTATACAAATACTTAAAAGAATATTTATTCATATTGTTAACATATAGATTTATATATATAATTAAAATGATTATCTGACCAGGAGAAAAAAGATGGATGTAGCTTCTTCTGTTAACACATGTTAGAGAAGACCAACAGAGAGGGGAGAGGCGCGGGAGGAGAAGGTAAGTGGGGGTTAGCAAAATCATTTTTTTAAGGTACCACACTAAACATCTGTGGATCATTTGACTATAGCTATACAATCATACACATACTCATATAAAGGTAGAAATGTAAATAACTTTTACTAACTTTGAAATATTTTTAAATTATTTTAAACAGAAAGTAACAAAGTTTCGCACTTGTAAGCTGAGAATTTGGGATCTAGATTTCAAATTTCCATGCTGTGTGATGATATGAGGATCTGGAATTCTATGTGAAAGCACAGGCTAAAAGCCCAGGGTTGGGTGATGCATGCTAAACCCACAACCACTCCTAAAATTCCAGATCCACTCTATAGGGAAGCTCTCACCCTTTATTTAAATTGTGAGTTGAAAATTAACTTTTTTAGTACAATATACATGCACAAGTACAGCAGTCACCTACCGCTCTGACGGTGGTATCAGAATGAAGACCAGCTTTTAAAATGCCATTTTCTTTGGAATGACCTTACATCAAGTGGTTAACAAAAAGTTCCAATGATTTTAACTTCATCCTGCCCTAGCTTTATGTGCTATTTTGTTTAATTAACCAAAAAAGGGTGACCCAAATGACTTAATTTTTTACTGTAAGCTTTAAAAAACACAAAAGCTTAGCTTTCACTAGCTCCAAGAAAGCAGAGCTGGGGTGGCGGGTTGTACCTGACACAAAGCAAATATTTTAATTGTATCTAATCAGAAACAGATTTTGTTTTGAATTCCAATGTCAAATCCAGCAGTTCACATTGAGAAATCTGCACAGAGGCACCGTAGATTTCTCTATTAGTCATTCAGGCTGCTTTGTTCATGTCACGGTGACCTTGCAAAGAACATCATGTCCTAACAGACTTTAAAACGATAGTCTAGGTGAACCTCATAAAGTACATTAGGACTATAACTTTACCCCATGCAGAGGACTGTGAATTTACTAAAAGATATTTTAAAAGTCTTTTTCTTTCCTTTTTGTAATCTGGATTAAGGTCCATGTTAAGATTTGAGGGCTCTGTTGCTTGTGTCAAAGTCCCTGAACTTACAGCGTCAGCAACTTGTTACAAATAAACCGGAACAGGTTGGTATCTTTTAAATCATTCTTTTAAATTTAGGTAGAAAGGTAACATTAAAAAATCAGAGTGTGGGCAAGCAAGGCTTTTTGTACCTAGTTCTCCTTTAGTCCTTAGGAAGTACTGAATCCTTTGCAACAATCAAAAGAAATATCACTTGTTATAAAGAAACCCACATTCAATCTCAGCCATCACAGAGAGTTCATATGACACAGATAATTGTTTTACTCTCATTAGAATAAACCCTGGGTTTGACAAGTATTTTGTTCCAAGTGTTAGACTCTAGCTGTAAACAAATAGACCAGTAAAATACGAGCTTGCTCTCAGGATCTTCACAGGCTCGAATACAATAGGATGGGAAAGAAACCAAATTACCTTTGTACAAGAAATCATGGAAGCACAGAAAATTATCAATAATATAATTTTTGTTAAGCTAGTTACACATTTTTATAAGGAGTTTCAGGATTAGGACCATGACCACACCTTGTTCAAATTAAACACTTAAACCCCAAGCCACGGAACCGTAAAGTCTTTGAGGTTATCAGGCAGCGGAACACATAGGTGTGAGGCACAGCTGAGACCGTATTTTTATTCTAAATTTTACACCTTAACAAATACAATGACATTAGGTCAGTACCATCTTGTATTTAGAGAAATTATACTTGTATTTCTCCACATGGAAATTCCATTAGCAATTTGGATTTAGTCACTTTGGCATCTAATTTCTAACTCCCATATGAAAAATGGATCATTCACCCCAAGACAATGTTCTGACCGGGGCCTTTCTTTCCAAGTCTCCCTTATTAGATGCTGAAGAATAAAGGCAGTAAAATGCTTCCTGGAATTTTAGGCAAGTAGCCGAGAACTTCCAATGACTAGTTAATAGAGAATTTGGCTTGCAAATTTTCCTAGTAAGCTGCTTATGAAAATATTAAAGTTGCTGATTTAAGGGATGTTTCGTTGTTTTTATCCTTTTTTTCTCCAATCCTCATGCTATAAATTTAAAAAACAAAAGAGCAGGATGAATTATTTGTAATTTATTTTCACATCCATTTCCTTTAACAGGAGGTTTATTATCCCCATACAGAGCTTTTATTTGAACACAGAAAAAAAATTTAGACCCCAAAGACCTTTTTTGAAACATTAGGGGGATAAACTATAATGCTTAGACATGTTTGAAGAAAAAAGAGGAATTCTGTTATACTCTGACTCAAAGCACTGAAACTTCATCACATTGATTCTGTAATATCTCTTCATTCTGCTTAATTTTTTTCCTAGCAAATACCATCACCAAATATATAACATATAGGTTTAATCGCTCCTTTTTGTGTATTTCCCTACTAGAAGGGATACCCCAGGGGAATGGAAACTTCCCTTTGTTTATTGACAAATTCTCAGCACATAGAATAGTGCTGCAGATGAAGCATGTAGTGATATTTGTTGAATTAATGAATAAATGATTTTTAAACATTAAAGTAAATCATGGGAAAATATTTCACAACTTCCTTTAAAATAATTTATGTTATTATTACAGGTATACAAAAGTTGCAATTTTACCCAGTTTCTGTTACCAAATGTTAAATCTTCAATAAGTATAGTAGAAGATCATAACCAAGGTATTGGCGCTGGCACAATGTGTTTGCAGAGTTCTATAAAACTGGGTCAAGTGCACAGATTCATGCCATCACCCAGTCAAGAAACAGAACTATTCCATCACTACAAATGATAGCTTCCTTGTGCTACCCCTTCATAACATACGCTCTTCTACTCCTCTTCATTCCGAACCCCTGGCAGCCACTGATCTGCTTTTCACCCTATTGTTTTGTAATTTTGAGAATCTTATGTAAATGAAACTATACAGTACATGACACAATCTTGTGGCATTGGCCCTTTTCAGTCAACATAATGACCTAGAGATCTGGCCATGCTCTTGACAGTAGAAATATCTGTTCTTTGTCTTAATGGTTAAGTGTAAGTCTATGATGTAGGTGAATCTCAGTTTAAACATTCACCTAATGAGGAACATTCTGACCATTTCAAATTTTGCTATTAGAAATATAAGTTTTTTTTTTTTTTTTTTTTTTTGAGAGTGAGCCTCAAGTTATTCCCCTGGGTAGAGTGCTGTGACATCACAGCTCACAGCAACCTCCAACTCCTGGGCTCAAGCGAGTCTCCTGCCTCAGCCTCCCAAGTAGCTGGGACCACAGGTGCCCACCACAATGCCCAGCTATTTTTTTTTTTTGGTTGCAGCCATCATTGTTGTTTGGCAGGTCCAGGCTGGGGATTCGAACCCGCACCTTAGGTGTATGTGGCTGATGCCTTAGCCACTTGAGCCACAGGTGACAAGCCAGAAATAAAGTTTTTTGAAAAACAGTGTACAGATATTTGTGTGAAGATAAGATTTTGTTTGGGGGGAACAAATGTCCAGTGGTGCAATTACTGAGTTTATGGTGTTTTTAGGGTTTATTTTTTATTTAAATAAATGTCCAAAATTTTCAGAGTGTTTGTATTATTTTGCTTTTTTTTTTTTATTGAGACAGTCTCACTATGTCATCCTTGGTAGAGTACCATGGCATCACAGCTCACAGCAACCTCAAACTCTTGGGCTTAAGTGATTCTCTTGCCTCAGTCTCCCACATAGCTGGGACTACAGGTGCCCACCACAATGCCCAGCTATTTTTTGTTGTAGTTGTCATTGTTGTTTAGCTGGCTCAAGCCAAGTTCAAACCCGCCAGCCTTGGCTTATGTGGCTGGAGCCGTAACCACTGTGCTATGGGCACCAGGCCAAATTTTTCATTTCTATCAGCAATGTATATGGATCCAGTTTTCAGCACCCTCACAAGCTTTTGGATCTGTGTGTGTGTGTGTGTGTGTGTGTGTGTGTGTACACGTGATCCTTAAACAACATGAAGGTTAGGGTGCTGATTTTTCATGCAGTTAAAATTTCACATATTTTTTTTTGATTCCCCAACCTTTGTTTCCCCTTAACAAAAAGTAAACAAAAAGAATGACATTTGAATGATTTCACACCTATGTATGTGCAGCTACGACAAAGCATAAACACAACCTAACTAACATTTAGCGAGGTTCACATAAATCCTCCCACTAATGCCCGTTTACTTCCATCCTTATCGCCCAGGGAAGCATGTTCATATTTCATCAAACAAAAACAATTAAAAGACATGACAAAGGGGAAGAGAAAGCAGTGGGAAGAGACAAAGCAAGCATGGTAAGAAATTTGCTAAATTAATGACAGACAACAAACTATATATCCAAAAAGTTCACAGAACATCAAACATGATAAATACTAAGGAAACAAATACAACACAACTAGGAACATCTCATTCCAAATGCAAACAAACACAGTCAAAGATAAAAATCTTCAAAGGAGCCAGGAGGAATAAATATCTTACTCGAGTAGTGTTGTTTTTTTTTTTTTTTTGAGACGGAGCTTCAAGCTATCCTCCTGGGTAGAGTGCCATGGCATCACAGCTCATAGCAACCTCCAACTCCTGGGCTCAAGTGAGTCTCCTGCCTCCACCTCCCAAGTAGCTGGGACCACAGGCGCCCGCCACAACGCCTGGCCATTTTTTGGTTGCAGCCATCCAAAAATTTGTTGTTTGGCGGGCCCGGGCTGGGGATTCGAACCTGTCACTTTAGGTGTACGTGGCTGGCGCCTTAGCCGATTGAGCCACAGGCGCTGAGCCGATTTATTGGCTTATAATAAAGAGATCCCTGGAAATCTGTGGTCATCTGTAATGCCTCAGGTTAGCTGGGTTAGCAGGATATTCCCTGCGGGGGCAATTCAACAATGGCTGGAAAAACACCAGCATTAGATATTTTGTTCAAGACCATTAAAACCTTCCTGGAGGTAAGAGTTTCATGTAAAGGTTAGGTTAAAATGGAATAGTACTAAAAAATGTCACAACCAAATAATAACTACCATAAAATATTACAGAAATGAGAAAAGCATATACAAATGCGGCTCACAAGTTTTAAAATATAAAGAAATACATTTAACTTCATTCAAACAGTGAGACCATTTTTCACTGTTTTCCTAGGAAACACACTTCCTATCCTCTGTTGGAAAGGGTGAGAAAACAGGCGACTATGACCCCACAGTACTGAGGAAGAAAACCCAGGACAACTCTCGTAGACGGCAATGTGGCAGCAAGAAGTGACAGGGAAAATGGGGAGGCCCGTAAGGTGGGTGTTTGTCTTTCAGAACGACAGTGCTTACATGGGTACTCGACTCTCTGTGTACCAGGATGGTCCAACACTGACGTGCGGGCTGCAACAGCAGAAAACGGGTAGCAAAGGATAACCCATCAATTAGGGGACAGGTCAAACTAATTACAGAAGTGTTACAGTGTACACTTAAGAGAGCTGACTTTAAACTCTGAAATGTAAAGATGATTAAGATATTATTAAGTGAAAGAAGCAAGTTGCAAGGGAATACAGCCCCATGTTTGTAAAAAACAACGAACTGGGATGGGTGACTGGAATATACTTTTCCCTACATATTTCCATTTATATGCATAAGGTCTTGGCAGTGGTTACCAGTAGCAAAGGAATTAGGTAACTTGTATATACTTGTTCACTTTGTGAATTTTTTACACTAAGTCTGTTTTAGTCTAGAAGTTTATGAAACAAACAACTAAGGAGGGGGGAACCCCAAGACTGTAACTGCAAATCCTATAAGTGGTTGTCAGAATACTTTATTACGCTGGGAAACCTTATAGGTAGAAGTTTCCCACAATATCTCTTGAGCTCCTGGCAGGCTGTGTGTCTGAGAAACAGCTTGAGAGCAGCATTTACACACCAGCTCAGAGAACATGTTTTATTATCTTCACTGAAAAGGGGAACTAATTCAGTGAGAAAACATTAAGACTTGGAAATGTGAAGTCTGTCAAAAAACCAAGCTACCAATTAAATGAGACTCACACATCAAAATGAGTACAAACTGATGGTTTTTTCCTAGTGTTTCATTTCCACGGTCTCCGCTGGGCCAGCGCTAACTTTCAGCAGCAAGCAGCAGACAGAGTGTAAAAACTGCCCTCCTGGTGACAGGGCCTCTGGAAGCCTCTGAGGGACCCTCTGTCCACCTAGTCTGACTCTCCACCTGGGCCTTATTTTTTATGTCATTATCGTGGACTTACTGTGCTGGCTTGAGCATAAATGTTTGACCTCCAAGGAGAGTGCGAGAGAAACGGAACGTTTTCTACTTTACTTCTCCCCAGTATCCCGCACTGTGATCAACAACAGCAGATGCATGTTGAGGATCCAGTGAGTGAATAAATGAAATGTCCTTTCTCTTGCCCACAAAAGTACACGGGAAATGGTAGCTAAATGTGTCTTTATTTACCAAATATTCATTACAAAGTTTTAAAACGAGGTGGACAACAAATAGAGAAAATTTTATAAACATTTTGTAAAATTTTGTAATGAACATTTGGTAATTAAAGGTCCACTGAGGTATGATTTCCCCTTTTTACTATGTCTAGTGACTTGAGGTGTGACTTTTGGGACACTCTGTAGCACAACCTAGAAAGGACCGCAACATCTTTGATCAGAGAAAACAGAATATACCCAAGGAATAAATGCAATATTGAGAGGCAGAAGAAAGGAAATTATTTTTATTGAATATGAGCGAAGTAAACTGGATCAAATTTGGATCAAATATGGATCAAATAATTTGCTGGCAATAAAGACTTATTTATGAAGAAAGAATGGCTGCTTTTGTGAGTTGCTCACTTGCTCAGAAGAAAAGCCCGAGAATCAATAAACCTCACTGCCAGCGGACTGCACCACCGTGATAGAAAATCACTCTGCGATAACTGACAGACAGATGAATCAGATGAATGGAGGAGAGAGTGTAAAAGTTTCTGCAATCACACTGTTTTTAAGAAAATGTGAGATGAATCACGTGTTAACTGATCACCACGACTTTTTTTCCTACACACGTCTACTGGGGCCGTGAGACCCTGGTCGAGGTAGTTACTTACTTTGTACTTTACCTTTCCATCCATTCCAAGCCTGTTAGTTACAGTTCTGCATACGCTCTCCTACATCTTTTCCTATGCCTTACGTATAGATACACAAACTTGGTTTCACAGATTTTTATACTCAAGTGATATGAAAGTATGTGGTATTATTTTTGCTTTTCTTAATTAACCATGCCTTAGGTATCAAAAGTCGACAAAAGCAATAATACTGGTACACAATGAACTTTTAAAAATATGTCGCCTGTCAATAACTCGGATTTTCATTTTTTTTGCCTTATTTATAATACTTCCATTCACTTTAACAAAATACTCAATGGCAATAAATATCATCCTGGATCTGGCTCGGCGCCTGTGGCTCAATCGGCTAAGGCGCCAGTCACATACACCTAAGGTGGCGGGTTCGAGTCCCCAGCCCAGGTCCGCCAAACAACAATGATGGCTGCAACCAAAAAATGGCCGGGCGTTGTGGTGGGCGCCTGTGGTCCCAGCTACTTGGGAGGCGGAGGCAGGAGACTCGCTTGAGCCCAGGAGTTGGAGGTTGCTATGAGCTGTGATGC
>CAUYQV010162249.1:0-15503 GCA_963574575.1 Galagoides demidoff | reverse complement strand
GGGTAGAGTGCCATGGCATCACAGCTCATAGCAACCTCCAACTCCTGGGCTCAAGAGAGTCTCCTGCCTCTGCCTCCCAAGTAGCTGGGACCACAGGTGCCCGCCACAATGCCTGGCCATTTTTTGGTTGCAGCCATCATTGTTGTTTGGCGGGCCCGGGCTGGGGATTCAAACCCGCCACCTTAGGTGTATGTGGCTGGCGCCTTAGCCGCTTGAGCCACAGGCGCCGAGCCGAAGCATTTATTTCCATGTTTATTTATCCTGAATTTATTCCACTTTTTATCCATGGAGACCTCAACCAAGCTTGGGATATGACAGGCACTTCCTGAATCCCTCTCAATTCTCAAATGAAATGGGCCCTGGAGTACACTGAAGGCCACCTGTTGACACCCATCGGCCTGGGTTGTGTGGACCTCTGGAACATGCCTTGGGGATATTCTGATTCTGGAATGGAATGTCCAGGTACAGGTCAGGCATGCTTCTGTCTGTGCCACAAACACAACAGACAATGGAGACTCAGGGAAAACGCAGTCCCACCCTACTGAAAGGTGGGGACGGCAAGAGGCAGCTCTCAGACGTGCCCCCGTCAGCCCGAGCAATGTGCGTCTCCTACAAGTCAGCAGCCAGATTCCTCAGGTCTGTCTCAGCGCCAAGCACTTATGCCCTGGTCAGTGTGCTGTGGCATGACATTATTCTCTGTGACAGGGACACTGAAGAATGAGGAACCCTTCCCACATGGCCAGCTGTGTGAGTGGAAAGGCTGTGTACAGCTGTGAGTATCAAATAAAGACTCCATCCTGGGAAAATTAAAGCACAAAAGCTGAAGTTCAGATATGGAAAGACCCAGGTCTCCGTCCAGGTCTGCAGGGATGCACCCCAGCCAGTTTGGATGTAGGAACCCATCAGGCACACTGGGCTAAGTCTGACAAGGTTTGGGGTGTGGTTCACCACACACACTGTGGGCAACATCGGGGGGTACACAGCTGCTGGCTCTGCCAAGCACGGGGGGGTTAAGTCCAGACCCAGGACTCCCAGGCTTCAGGCCCCAGCTCCCTGCTGTGCCCAGGTGACAATAGCTAATCAGAGGGTCGGCTCAGCTGGAGTTGTGAGTCCCTGGCTGGCCCTGATCTACCGCTATGTCACTGTCAAGGGCGAGGTGTCATATCTCATTTCTTGCTAACAGTAGTGGGCCAGGGTGACATTTTATTATCGTAACAGCTGGCAACAGGTACATGAGGGCACTGTGTGCGCTGAGGAGAAGACATTGATAGGTCTCTGGAGGGGAAGGTGAGACCCCAGGGGTCATTGGAGAGAGAGCAGAGAGCAGGGAAGGAGGGTGCAGGATGGAGACAGCTGTGTGCAGGAAGCCGAGGCCATCGGAACTGGAACCATCCTGGGAAGCCGAAGCCCTGAGCTCTCAGACCCTGGATCTGAGCAGCTCTCCTGGAGGGGCCTGGGTTCCCGCCGGGCATGGTGGGGATGCTCTGGGCCAGTGCTGCTCGTCCGCCTCAGGGCAGCGATTCCCCTGCAGATGCCAGTTCAGTGCACGTAGCATTTCTGTGGTTTATGTAAGTTGGGAATCTTCCAGTCTCAGCTTGCAGTGGAGAAGTCACTCTCCCTAATTCCACTGAGGGGCGATGGGCCCAGGGTGGGGTTTAACACTCTGTCCCTGTCTAGGATACACCCTGTGTCTGCTCCCACAGAATGACGGTTTAGGCCCAGAGAGCAGATCAGATCCCCACCAGGATGAAACTGCCACTTCTTTATAAGGTCCCAGTCCCTCAGGAAGGCAAGGTAGTAGCTATCTGATCCACTCGCATGCAGGTTTCTCCTTTAGCCAAGAACATTATTTAAAAAATGTGTCATTGTGAAAGAAAAAAGTGTTAACAGCTAAACAGAAAAATATCCTAGTCTCGGCTAAAGAACAAACCTTTAAATTCAATCCACTGAGCTTTGTCAGAGACTTGCGGTGGGAGCAGAGGCATCTGTAACCACCCAGCCCACCTTCCAACTCAGTGGGTTTATTCACAGGAGGTCAGAAAGACGCGGGCAGCTGACAGGATATTTAGAAAGAGACCTCAAATTAGAAGGGATTGCCCTTAACTGACAACAGAGAACGTAAAACTTAAAATTGACACATTTTGTCAATTTCTTTCTTTAGAAAAAAGCAAAGCTAGGCTGATTCATCATTCTAAGGCAAGCAGGGCTATCAAAGAATGTCAGGGCTGCTGCCTCTCTGAGGGGCTCACCCCTGTTGCCCTGGCTTCTAGAGCCACACGCTGCTGAAGGGGTCACAGGGATGGCTTGGCATCAGGCGCTAGGCCTCCCCCTAGTCTCTACCCCACTTCTCCATGGCTGAAAAGATAAGCTCTGATTTAACATCAACCCAACAGGACTGGTGCAGGTAACAAATATTAGGTAAAGTCTATTCCCTGCCACCAACGGAAACTCGGTCGCCATGACCACCAAATTCTCCTTCACAAAAGGGGTGCTGGTGAGTGTGTGAACTCTCCCCAGGGTTCCAGATCCCATCACCAGTTTTCCCAAGGTGCCTCCTGTGGCAGCACTTCTAAGCTTGCATGTATCCAGGACCCAGCTGGGGATCTTCTTGTTCCCAGAATCAGATCCAGTGCGTCTGGCTGGTCCTACATTCAGCAAAAGCTTCCAGGCGACACCCACAGACCACATGTTCAGCATCTCAGATCTAGAATGAAACACACCCTACATCAGAGGTCTCCTCAGTCCCACATTATCTTATACCAAGGGTGTCTTTAAACAGCGCTGCTACACCAACCAGACCTGGAGCATGTGTACAACCCCACTGCGTACCACTAAAATACGGACCAGGCGTGGCGGCTCACACCCGTAACCCTAACACTCTGGATGGTCAAAACAGGATGATCCCTTGAGGCCAGGAGTTTGAGACCAGCCTGAGCAAAAGCAAGATCCTATCTCTACAAAAAACAGAAAAACGTATCCACATGTCAGAGCATCGGGGTGTGCCCGTAGACGCAGCTGAGGCAGAAGGATCACTTGAGTCCAGGAGTTTGAAGTTGCAGTGACCTGTGATGATGCCACCACACTCCAACCTGGGAGACAGAGCAAGAGCCTGTCTATTAAAAAAAAGATACTCAGGGTGCCCCATGTTTCATATTTGTCTTACCTATAACTAAGGCCACCTGTATACCCCAAGGACCATCCAAGAAGGTGCCTGCCTTCTCTTTAGAAAAGATGCTGAAGAAATCCCAGCATTTGTTAATAAGGGGGGGTAGGTATGAACGTAATAGAGAGGAAATGGTATTTTTATATATACCAGGGTAACAGAATCTTTTTGAAGAATATTACTTTCTTTGTGTATATTTAAAGTAAGTTTATGTCATTAACACACACCTTTATAACATCCGTTCATTATAAAAAATGTTATCTATTTGAAAAATAGATACCAAGAATAGGTTTTAAATCACCCGTCATTTTACCCCTCTTCTCTTCCAGGCATCTGTGTCAAGGTCATAACATACATAGTTTTACATTCCTTTTTTTTTCACTTAACATTTTAGCAGTGTTATTATCACATTACCAACTCAGTAAACGTCGGTCTTGATCACATAATGCTCTGTGATTGTTATAATTTAGTGGTTCCCTTTTCCTGAACATTTCCATGGTTTTGTCTGATGGGGGCGTTTCATTATACATTCAGTTAATGCCATAATGAATCCCTGTGTGCAAATCCTCCTTTACAACTTCAGTCTACCATATCTGAGCTGCTAGGATATGTCAGATGCTTACCATTTTCTTAGGATAGCCTCACAGTGTAGAAAGAGGTCCTCAAAATTCTTAAACAGGGGTCCAGTTCACTGTCCCTCAGACCATTGGAGGGCCAGACTGCGGGCCTGGGACGTGTTGGCTGCTAAGCAGGACAGGCAGCGGTGGCAAAAACACCCAGTGGGCAGGATAAATGTCCTAGGCGGGCTGCATGTGGCCGGTGGGCCATCGTTTGAGGACGCCTGGACTGTAGGAAATACCAGGTTAAATGATAAAGAGATGCATGCCAAATTGCTCTCTAGAAAGTTTGTGACAACTTAGCATTTCCAGGGACAGCTCAGAGAGAGCCTGGCTCAGCCTCAAAACTGCAGCAGCACTGAGCTCTGTGAGTTTTTACACCTTTAAAACATTTCAAAGCAGACATTCACACACACGGTCAATGACCATATCAGCTCTTAGATGCACTGGTGACCCACGAGTTGTCTGCCCTGACCGCTGAGGAAGGATATCTTGAGCCTTCTTCCTTCTGGCACTATCGGAAGCAAGGTCTTGAGCCAGCAGTAAATGAGTAAGCAGAGAAAACCAGAACCTTGTAATTGATTATTTAGTGCAAAACAGGAAGAAAATGATCACAGGTGGTGATGGCAGATGTGACGGCCCAGGATACTTGGCAAAACACGGCACACGTTTGATTGCTGGTACGACAGCATCTAAGGTGTGGACTGTCCAGGCGACTCTCTTTTGTGCCTCCATAGCAATGAATTATATATACTTTTATTTTCTCCATTTACTTTCTTCTGTCTTTTCCAAATACTTAACTCAGTGTCCTCGATAGCAGATGCTGTGTGAAATTAGATGCCTAAGTGAGGCTGTAAAATTCTCTCAATAAACAATGCCAGTAATGAAATACTTCAAAACAGGCCATCACTGTCACATCTCACAGTGGACGTGTGACAACCTCAAAGACAGCAGCCATACATGAGAAGCTGGGTGAGGAACGCAAATCAATTCTCATACTAGGCACCCATTCCAAGCGTTGTTACTATTATTATTACTCTTAATCGGTGTGTACTGATTACTTTCTAATTTTCTCTCTGCTTTAAAAATAAAGCTCCCTTCTCTTCATTCCTGGGGTGTTTAGCACCCTCAGTAACCGCCTGATGTGAAAATGGCCATGCCTGACAGACAGGGAATGTGCGGCCCAGCCAGGCTCCAGCACGAACTTCTAAGATCATTTCCCTGGCATGGAGGTTTGGGAAGACTGTGGCTGCCAGAAAGAAAGTCAGACATTGCTACTGTGCCTCCAACACACCAAAGGCAAGTCCTTTCGCACGTCCCCACCACAACGAGGAGGAACAGGAGGCAAATGGTGCATTCCCTGCAGCCTGGCCCAGTCGAAAGGCAGCTGATCATTACACAGCAAAGCTCCCAGAGAGATGAGGCTGTTCCCGCTAGGAGGCTGGACCGTCCACAACTCAGCAACCCAGACGGAGTGGCAATGAGGCCTTCAGCTGAGTGTACCGGCAGCCCCACCCTCGCTCATGCGGTGATGACTTCCCTGTCACCCAAAAAGCTGTGGCTCACCAAGGAGGTCTCTTCACCTTCAGGGATGTCTTTGGAGTCAAGAAGGGGAAAAGTAAAACTGTATTAATGCCTCCAGTAAAATCAACCACAGGAAAGAAACAATAACAAAAAAATCCATAAACAATGACATACACTCAGCCCCGCCGAGAACAATCAACTCCAGACACCGTCTCCCGCTCTGGCAGGCTGTGCTGCTGGATGACGGCGTTTACCTCCTTTCCTCCACCTGTGTCCTGCCCTTGGCATGTGTCATATTTAACTTGAATTCTTAAAGCTTGAAGATAAGGTCATTGTTCATTTTCTGTCAAAAGAACTAAAGGAGGTTGCAGAGGACATGAGCCTTGCTCTCCGGCTTTACTCAGCTGACCACAGGTGGCCTCACGGTTGCCCTGGTTTCACCTGTCCTGTGTTCAGTGCACATGGTACTATTTAAAGTCAGACTCCTACATGAGAGGGTCGTGTCAGGTGGTCACAGTGTCATGTGATGTCACCGTGGCCTCCCTCCAGCTGTCTTTACTCTCATGTGTGGCCACAAACAAGCTCATCTGCTTCATAATCAGTGTTTAACTTAGATCATGACATACGAGAAATGGGAGAGAATGCAGAGATGACGGAGTGTCTGTCTAGCCCTCAAGTGCCTCGGCGAAGCAGAATTCCTCTGGTTGCAAACAACGGAACACGCAACACAAAAGCTGAGGAATCATGACCAACGTGTCCTGTAGCCACAAAGTGCACGGGCGCATTCAGGCTCCTGGACCAGGGCTTAGCTGAGGCCACTAGGACACCCTGCTCAGCCCTCCTTCCTGGCCTGGCTCTCAGCTTCCCCCCACAGCATCTTTGGCATGCTAGGACCACATCCCCAGAAGACGGGCACCCTGGCCTCTGCCAGTACCTCAGCAGGGTCCCACAAACAAGTTCCATTGTCCCATTAGCCTGAGGTGAGTCACCAGCCTGCCTCTCAGCTAATTACTGCCTCCAGAGGGTGGGTGTGCGGCCCAGGTGAGCCCAACTCCATGGGCTGAGGGTTTGGCAGGTGTATCACCTAGGGAAGAGTTGGAGACACAGGGACCAGAAAGAAGGCAAGGAACTTCTAGGAAGGGAGAGGGACAGGTGGGAGGTGTGCAGTGGTTGGTTTCAGGTCACACAGAGCTAGAGAGAGAATTCAAATCATGATACATGGAAATCATAACGAAGGCACTGGGCATGCTGCCCCCTCCTTGGACATAGTACCAGAGTGGCTGGTGTAGGCAAAGCACACGTAGGCGGTCCAAAGTCAGCATCACCACAAATTTGTGCAATGGCTCACACAGCCAAACTAAGAGGCCCTCCGGAGCCCTCCAGTCACAAGGGCTATTGACTTTGACTAGCGGCACGAAATAACCCACTGTCTGAGCAGGAACTACGCCTATTGTTTCCCCGGCATTACAAAGACATCAAAGCCACGCTTTGGAGTCTGTATGTTCCATAGGCGACTTCTAAGACAGCCATTGTTTAGTTTTCTAAATAATGATGTGAACTGTCTTGGCTTTTTTTTTTTTAAGAGACAGAGTCTCTCTTTGTCACCCTCGGGAGTGTCATGGCATCACAGCTCACAGGAACCTTCAGCTCTTGGGCTTAGGAAATTCTCTTGCCTCAGCCACCTGAGCAGCTGGGACTACACTGCCCAGCTATTCTTTTTTGTTATTGTTGCAGTTTGGCCACGGCCAGGTTTGAACCCACCACCCTTGGCACGTGGGGCCGGCACCCTACTCACTGAGCCACAGGCGCTGACCCATCTTGGCATTTTTGTTACAGTTTGTCACTCTACACACATCTTACTCCTTCATGTATTTATTGGTGATGTGCTCATCATTCGAGGCTGGTTCATACCAGGTTTCCTTCTCTTTATTCAGCAGATAATCCCTTTGCCGCTGTTGTAAGCCACACCATGGGCTAAAGCCCTGGGAATCCAGAAGCAGGTAAGAACCAGTCCTGGCCTGCCCAGAGCTCACGCTGCAGGGAAGGAACACACTGTCAACTGCTAATGACCTCAGACGTGAGGGACTTCATCAGTTTGTGCTTTCTGGTCCGAATGACTCTCTGTGAGTGAACAGCAATTAACTAATCATTTTTTAGAAAGGCAAATGGACAAGAAAATAAATACTCCATATTTGGTGTCGTGCCCAGGCACAGGGTTTATGAAATGGGCTGCTCACACGGGCTCACGTGAGCCCTAATGAGGACTGATGAGTGCTCGGCAAAGCCAGCGTGCCGTCTGCACGTCTTCTGCCTCCCCACGTGCCCTCTGCATGTCTTTGGCCTCCCCATGTGCCCCCTCTCTCCACCCTGGCTCTATCCAAGGAGATGGACTCAGATCAGTCTGCACAAATGGCCACTCCTGCCCTTGACTTCGGGTTGGGCTCATTCCTCTGGAGTCACTGGATGGACAAGAGTGAGGTGGGGACCTGTTGATCCTGAGCTCCTGGGCCAGGTCTCACGGGCTGGCCATCCTCAACTGAAGGCCACACTTCAGGGGTTCCTCGCCGCACAACATCGTCCCAGTCTAGTGACTAGTGACTGTGCCTTCCTCCTGTCGTCACACTGCGAGACACCAACACACTAGCCTTTGTGACTTTCTGCTCCTTTTAACTTTTTTTTTTTTTTTTTGGCTGGGGGACTGGGTTGGAACCCACCACCTCCAGTATATGGGGCCGGCGCCCTACCCCTTTGAACCACAGGTGCGCCCCTTTTAAGGTTTTTGTAAATAGGCCCTTTATTAACTTCTCAAATTAGCCAATTTGAGTATGCAATCTATTTCTACCTAACACCCCGGCTAATAATTCCTGGTTAACAAAAATTTCTTCAAATAGCTTACGTGTATATTTTGGTATCTTATAGTTTCCAAAGTGGTTCTGAGAACCCCCCACTTCACCATCCTCAGGGACCACCTCATCCTGGGCTTTACTCTGAGAATGATTTGCAAGCTCTTGGCCTATGCTGCCTTCCAGGCTGACCTCACCCCTAGCCTTTGACCATTGTCCCTGATTCATAGGCCTCGGGAGTCAAGGGACCAGGACAATCTCAAGACTTATCATCTTATCCCCCTGGTCACTCTGGAAATCCCCCATGTCCACTTCACATACATATCAATATTGAATTAATTGTGAGTCAAAGCCAAGTGTTGGGCAAAGATATAGAGCAACCACAGCTATTAATATACTGCTCGTGGGTGTATAAATCAGTACAACTACTTTAAAAAAGAATTTGGCACGATTTACTAAAACTAAACACACCCCCACCCTATGACCCAGTAATTCCATATGAGGCATATCCAGGAAGAATGAGTGTAAATGTCCAAAAACAAGACATGTACAAGAATATTCACAGCAGCACTCTTTGTAACAGCTTCAACCTGGAAATAGTCCAAGTGTCCGTCCACAGGAATGTGAATAAACAAATTGTGGGATTCAACAAAGAACAAGCTACTGAAACATGCAACGACGAGGCCGACGCTCAGTTATTATGTTGAGGGGAAGACGTGAGCACAAAGGAGTACACACCGCGCCTTCTGTTTATACGAAAGTCGGGCACATGAGAACCTCTCGATGAAAGGACTCGGGAGAGTGGGCCCCGTGGGGAGAGGCAGATCACAAAAGAGGGGGAAGGAAGAGAAGCCCTGGGTTCTGGGACGGCCTGTGGCTTGACCAGGGGTTCTATATAGATGAAAAGTATTTCCTGGGACTCTACATTGAAGATGACGGCACCCTCTACACGCTCCGGTGTACGTGCGTTATTCTGCAGTAACAATATTCAAAATGAGAATTGAGTCTATGACTATATGAAATAGAAGTGTCCATTGAAATTTGATGTCTGACTGATTCTAAATGTGGTTGTTGGTCAATGTGTTTATCCAAAACCATGACGATAGACATCTAATCCTTTTTCAGAGAAGCGGTGTAGACAGGTAGCCAGCAAGGGCTCAGGGATAACAAGCAGTTCATGGCGACATTTTTATTACCAGCCCAGTCTACACTTTCAGGTCAATCCCCCAACTGTATAAGATTATAAACACAACTCGTGAGAATGAGGCATTTTAAAGCCCATTGGCAGAAGTGCACAGCTGTCAGAAGGACCGAGAGGCTGTCCTCGGTCATGGCAGGCTTCAGTTCTGATGTGGATGTGTGGGTCGTGATACAGAAGCAGTAAGCAACACACTAAGCGGATTTCCCTGGAGAGGGAAAGGATTTTTTTCAAGTCCAAAGAAAGCGTCCCTAGGTCTCTCCCAAAGGTCATGTCCATGGAGTCCTTCCACATTAGCAAATTACTCTAACTTGCATCAGTCACATCTGACTCGAGAGCAGAGTGGTCACTTGTAGGCATTTCAAAGTTTGTGTGCAATTTGTTGTGAAGTATCCGAAGCTGACCACGCCCTAGCAATGAAATGCCAAGATGTCATGTGGAGAACCACCGCCTAGGTCAACGGCATCCTAGCTGGCCAGATTTCAAATCCAGCCAGTCGCCCAGGAGCTGCCCAAGTGGGTCCAGGGAAATGGTTCTGGTCAACATATAAAGGTCACCCTCCCTACCCACTACACCCTCTTCTGAGAATGCATGTAGGCAGGTCACTGTATTCGCTACTGCACTGGAGGCAAACCCAGCTCCTCAGTGCAACCTGAGACCTGCAATGCAAGGTCACGATCTGGCCCCCGCCAACTTCACCAGCCCTGTCTGGTCCTCTCCCCCCTCACACATCACACTTTCTGGGGGCTTCTGACACGCTGCCCTGTCCCACCCTGTACCTCACACCGTCTTGAGAGCCCTCTGCTCACCTTCGTGGCCGACCTCCCAGAGTGAGTTTCCTTCCCTCAGAGGATCCTTCCCAGAAGCTGCACCTGAAGTAGGTCTGTCTGGGCACGTCCTGCGGTCACACACTCGCCCTTCTTCCCTGCAACTCTCCACCTGTTATGATGGTAAACTAGCTTAAGTGCTGACCGTCTCACTCTTCACCTGGACCCAGTAAGGAAAGACTCTCATCTGTGTTTTCCACCAGAGTTAGCTCAAAGCTGAATACAGCACAGGGTAGCAAATGCAGCATTTATAAATGCTTATAGGACAGAGAAGACAGGACAGGAAGAGGAAAGTCTAGGCACAGGGGCCGCTGCTACGGTCAGCCACCTAAGGAGAAAGTGCTCACTAAAGCGATAGGCATAAATATCAACTAGAAAATAAACGTTAGTCCTGAAACCCGCTGACGAGGCCATAGAAAGAGAGAAACTTTTTTTATTGCTAACAGAGTCAAGAGCAACCGGAGAACACCTTGGCACCAGTAACAATATTTGGCATCAGGAAGTAATTAAAAATGAAAAAAAAATGACTTTTACAAAGATATACTTTCCCCAGATGTTCACATAATTAAAGATTAGAAATAGGCAGGGCGCGGTAGCTCACGCCTATACTCTCAGCACTCTGCGAGGCAGAGGCAGGTGCATTGCTTGAGCTCAACAGTTCAAGACCAGCCTGAGCAAAAGCAAGACCCTATCTCTAAAAACTAGCCAGGCACTGGAGGGCTGCCTATAGTCCCAGCTACTCGGGAGGCTGAGGCAAGGGTATCTCTCGAGACTAAGAGTTTGAGGTTGCTGTGAGCTATGACGCCACACAACGAAGTGAGACTCTGTCTCAGGAAAATAAATAAGTAAAAGTTGATAAATAGCCTAAAATAGACAGCAAAGCAGAAACTGTTAAATATGGTATATCAAGTAAATGGAATTTTTCACAGCTTTCTAAAATTACATACTAAATCATACATGTATACTAAAATCATAACAAATGTTTACTATTTTATCATGTTAAGTAAGAAAACATAATAAGCATGTCTACAAAATTTTTTCCTGCCATGCATAAGTGTGAATTTTAAAAAATCATCCAAAATAAACATCTTTATGTGTAAAAATAGGAGAAAAATAGTGTCTAAATTTTCCCTGAATATTATTTTAACAGTAAATAAACACGAACCACCATGAAAACTCTCCCTAGACCTCAGTACCAGAGGTATTTGCTGTTGACTGTACACTCAGAGACCCACAGAGCAAAAGGTCCCCCAGCAAGAGAGACCCACATCTGACTCTATGCAGGCTTGGAAGGTGCCAGTTTCCCAGAGGTCACTGGAGGATGCTGAGGAAGGGAGCTCTTATCCCACACCAGACTCCTGGGGAGCCCCTGCTGAAGCTGAGGGGCATCGAGGTTCCCCTCCCCAGCAGGGACAAGATGCATGGGCATCTGTGCATAGGCTAAGCCTGGGCTAGACAATCAAGAACAGTTCAGTTTGTGCTACTCTCACCACCTGTCAATCAAAACCACACTGCCCGGAGCAGCAGGTGCGGGTCCGGTGAAGATAACCCAGAAGACTAGCCTTTGACTTACGTGCCAACGTGTTCGGGGGTTCTTTAAACTATTCCAGTGGGGATGATTTTTACACATAAGAAACAGTCAAAAAGGAAGTGAAGAACATGTACTGATAGTCATGTTATAAAAACTGACTGATCGTTCTGAGTATTGTGCCCTTTTTTAAAGGAGCTGAATAGTTCAGCCATCTCGAGGGGTAGGCAACGTTGTCATATGTCTTTGTTGTAACGGTCCTTAAAATTTAATCAGAACCTTGACCGATCTGGCTTCCCATGAGTGTTCCTTGGCACTGCACAGATAGGCCCTCCAAGGCCCACGGCCCCCTCCCTCCCCCGCCCCACCCCCACTCACCACGCCCTTCCTGGACGACAGTCCCTCCTGCCAGCACCAATCCCTCATCCCTCTGATGCTTCCTGGAGGCTCATTTAGGCCTTGGCAGGATGGTGGGGACAGAGCAGCTGTTCACTCTGACTCTTTCCCATCATTTGACCGGTTTTTAATCCGCAACAACGCTTCCAAAATTGAAAATGGAACCAGGTTGGATTCCTGACCAGGGCTGACCAAGCACAGGCTGGCTGGGCACATCACGGCGGGTGCCAGAATGAAGATGGATCTCTGCGAGGCCTGGACTCCTGGCAGAGCAGGCTGGGCTGCCAGCCAGCACCAAGCACTTTCCTGGGCAGGGACATTTGATCCTGACAAACTCAGACGTCCCATGACCCTTGCCAAGAACCCTTTGGTTCTGTCTCAGTCACCAACGGACTGTCGGGGAGATTTTATTAATTACCTGGAAGGCCCTGGTGTAGGAAACAAATTTTCATCTGCTGGGGGCGGTCTGCCACTCTTAAGTTCATTCTAACTTATATTCATTTCAAGTATTTTTTAGAATTTCATCCAGGCATTCAGGCTTTTAAAAAAATGGTGATAAAATATGCGTAACATAAATTTTACCACCTTAACCATCTTATGGGTATAGTTCAGTGGCATTAAGTATATTTACAGTGTTGCTCAACCAACACCACCATCCATCTCCCAGACTTTCTCAGCTTATAAAACTGAAACGCTGTCTCCATTAACACTAACTCTCCTGACAACCATCATTCTACTCTCTATCTGCACGGCCTTGACTACACCAGGTATACCTCAGGTATGTGGGATTACACGGCATTTGTTCTTTTGTGACTTGTTGATTTCACCTAAATAAGGGTGAAAATAAGAGTTCATCCATGTAGCAGGTGCCAAAATTTCCTTCCTTTTCAAGGCTAATTGACATCCCGTTGTGTGGACGCTGTAAAATTTCCTTCCTTTTCAAGGCTAATTGACATCCCATTGTGTGGACACTGTATTCTGTTTATCCACATAGACTTGGGTTTCTTCTACCTTTTAGGTATTATGAATACGGCTGCCATGAACACAGATGTCTAAGTATCTTTTTGGGTCCCTGTTTTCACTTCTTTTGACAATACACCCAGAAGTAGAATACCTGCATTATATGATAATTCTATTTTTAATATTTTGAGGAACCACCATACTGTTGTCAGCGGTGACGACACCATTTTTCATTCCCACCCATGGTGCAAAGGGTTCCAGATTCCCCACTTTCTCCTCAGTGCTCTCTAGTTTGGTTTTTTGATAGTCACCACTTTCATGGATACCGAGTAGCATCTCATCATGGCTAAACTTCTTGATGATAAAAAAATTACATAGTCCTAAGTCTCCTGTAGGCAAGTTCCATGAGCCTAATGATAATTAAACCACAGAGCAGCTTCCAGACAGGGCGTGGACATTTCATGTAGATGCATCAATGCCCAAGGAGTGACAGATGGAAGCTTCAGCCACTATGTGCTTAGAAGGTGAGTGGATTAGGGAACCAAGTGAGAAGGAAAAAAAGATGTCTCAATACAGCACAGAAAAGAAGGAATGGAAGACAGAGGCCTTGGAAAGATCCAGTCCTTGTGAGAGAAGCGCTGAAACTTTGATGGTCTCTCGGCGTGAACTGCGGAAGGTCCTCCTCATTAATTAGCATCGCTGTACATATGGAACTCGGGAGGACTGTTCAATAGCCCGGCCAACACTGCTAACTCAGCAAGTCATCTGGAACAGAAACCAGCTCTGCAGAGCTGCACGCTGAGAGTGGGTCATGGATCATCTTTTGCTAAATAAGAACCGAAGAATGTGTCCTATTAATGAGATGCCCACCACGTGACAGACACCGTGCCATTAAACCAGAAGAAGCCAGAACACAGTGATTAAAAAGAGCAGATAAAAATGGGAGAGGTGAGGAGAGAAAGAACGAAAAAATAGCACACCCAAACTCTGAGAAACTGAGAGCACATTTAGGATGGCAAAACGTGTTAAAGCAAATGCCCCTTCACGTGCTATCTCCACCATTTTCTTTGCATTGATTCTTTCTCTCCCCAACTTGCCTTAAATACCACCTTGCCGACGGTGACTTCCCTCTATGTCCTAAACGTTCCTCCCTCGCACTTTTGGGCTCAGGTTCTCCCGTGCACACAGCACCTTGTCTGCTTCCTTCCATTCCCCAAAGTGGGCCTGGCAGTGGCCAAGGCCTCACCCACACCAGTGGGGAGCTGGGCACTCACCCACTAGGACGAGCTGTTCCAGCCTTCACCAGCACACCCCCCTTTCTTATCATCAGCCAGGAAGATGTTGTGTTTCTCTGTCACATGGCACTCAGCTGTGTCCCATTCCACAAGTCAGGACAATGAATGGATTTGCTCCAAATGTCAGTGGCAATTTCTTTTCCAGGAACACCCTGAATTCTACAATAGGCAGCATCCGGCTATTTTTAGAAATAGGGTCTCTCACTCTTAATGGCCTCAAACTCCTGAGCTCAGGCAATTGACCTGCCTCGTTCTCCAGGAATCCTGGGACTACAGCATGTGCCACTGCACTCGGCCCTTCAACCTATTTTAAAAAACAACTTAGCTCCCTGTGTGTTTTTGAAAGTAAGATATATACAACAAAATGAATGAAGAACCTATGAAGCCTTTCTGCCCAGAGGTAAGCACTGGTAGGACACTACACTCGTGACTCAAATCCCTACTGAGGTCCTGCTGGAGCAGGACACTGTCCACGTTGTGGGGACCCTGAACAGTAGCTACGCTGCATCTCACAACTGACATTCTAGGTGGGACCTCGACAGTGAACGGACATGGGGGCATATGGCCACCTGCTCCAGGGACACTGCCCTAACGGAGGAAGAGAGAGACGGGGAGGCATCCTGAGATCATATCTCTGATAAACTGTCACAGAGCAGAGTGGAGGTGACAAGCATCAGCAGAGCAGCATGTGCAAAGAGCCTGAGGTGGTTGTATGAAGACAAGTTGGGGCTCCAGGGAAAGCCTATGGGGGAGGCAGGTCACAGGGTGTCCTAGGGCCCCGAGAGGAGTTGGGAAAGCAATTCAGGAATTAGGGCTGGGGGCAGGGAGACGGGATCTGAAGGTAAATGTCCAAGGACAACAACAGTACTGCTAACCTACACAGCGTGCTGGCTGCACGCTGGGCACCATGACTAAGTGTACACAATATGTACAATGAGCATCATATATAATAAACACATATTTACATACAGCCCTGGGTGAGCATATAGAAACATACAGCCAGCATTACTCTCTCTCTCTCTCACACACACACACACACACATACACACACTATCGGCCCTGCGCATCCATGGATTCAGCCAATAGTAAATAGAAAAGTGAATGGTTGTGTCTGTATCGCACATGGACAGACTTTTTCTTGTCATCATTCCC